>CM077659.1:15904136-15971636 GCA_039707465.1 Rhabdophis nuchalis
CTTAATTAGCGTGAAGATTTGTTCGTGATTCTCAGAGACTCCTTGCCAAGTATTTCCTTGTACAGGAGTTGCGTTTGGAAGATATCACAGCCTGATAAGGTCTGTGGTTGTAAATTCACCCTTGAAAGACGGTTTGCCGGGACTTTGCTGGATGTGAATGAGAGGAATTCACAGTAACTTCAGGAGGAGGATTCGTGGTTTGGGGTAGTGATCACATGATCAAAATTCAGACCCTGGCAAAGGACTCATATTTATGCCAGTTGCAACCTTACGACCAGCAAAGTCAACAGGGAAGCCATCGATTCGTTTAACAACTGCAAGGAGTCACTTAACAATGTTGGCAAGAAAAGTCATAAAATGGGGAGAAAACTCCCTTACTGACTGCCACGCTTAGTAGCGGAAAGCTGGGGTTCAGTTGTGATCACAAGAGAAGGACTATCTGTATGTAAGGTTTGCAGAGAAAACTTATCAGAGACTGAGATGGAAATTTGCAATATGAGTAGATTTGGGGCAGAGGTGGGTGAGGGGAGCCCCCGCAAAACTCTTCCTTGGAGCGGTGCATCCTCCCCGTTGCCCCTCTTAATTCCAGTGGCCTGGCTAGCAACCCCCTCCTCAATTTATGACGACATGAAGGGCATATAAAAACATGAACAACCTCTGTAACCCATGTGGCTCCTTCAAAATTTGCAAATTTGTCGCGGCAAAATCTTTTGCAAATCTCAGGCAACAAGTTGGGGATTTTAATTTGCCCAAGGTGATTTTTTCCCCTTCTTTTGAGACTTTGTCTGTGAAATGAGTGTAGCTGGTGTCCATCAAAAACGCTAGTGCTGTGATGGTGAACCTATGGCACCTATGGCATCTCTCTGGACACGTGGAGCCGTACCCCATTGCTGTTCCAGGTTCTGGCAGGCCAGCCAGCTGGTTTTCACATGCGCGGGGACACAGAAACCGGAAGAGCAGCTGCCTGGTGCGCATATGCGTGCCAGGAAGATGATCTTACTGTTTCTGGTGTGCCATGCGCGTTGGCCACTTGGTCTTCTGGCTTCTGGCACGCATGCACACGCGAAGACCAGCAATGGGAAGAGCAACGGTCTAGTGTAACTCCTGGACCCTAAAATAGTTTCTGCCCAATTTGAAGAAGGATTTCCCAGCATCCCAGAAGGCTAGCTGATGAGAGCTAAATAGCTTGAAATAGATCTATACTAGACTCCCTTTATTTCTTTGTCCGTAAACATAAATTCAAAACATAATTTGTCGAGAAAAGCGATTGCCTGCGAAGGCTCCTGGATTGGGGCTGAAAGGCGAAAGTCCTCCATCCCAGATTTTGGGTAGACCAGGTTGCCCTGATAAAAACCACTTAATCTCTCCCTTTTTTCCCCAAACACGATCACTCTGCTAAACAAATAATTTCCTCAACACTGTCAAACTATTCAGTAAATCTGCACTACTATTAATCTTCTCATCTTTTCTATCACCCATCTCCTCCCACTTATGACTGTAACTTTGTTGCTTGCATCCTTACGATTTATATTGATTGTTTCCTAGTATGATTTGATTGCTTATTTGTACCCTTTGACTACCATTAAGTGTTGTACCTTATGATTCATGACAAATGTTATCTTGTCTTTTATGTACACTGAGAGCATCTGCACCCAAGACAAAATCCATGTGTGTCCAATCACACTTGGCCAATAAACTATTCTATTCTGCTCTGTACATTTTTTAGGAGTATTTTTTTTTATTTTCAACATAAAAAACAAGTAAAAACATTAGTCCTTTTCAGCTTTGTATAACATGTCGTTCGGATGTTCTGTTCTGTTCTGCTCTACATATTCTATTCTATTCTATTCTCTACTCTACTTTCTCTTCTCTATATTTTATTCTATTCTCTACTCTTGTCTTCTCTTCTCTTCTGTATTCTATACTCTACTTTCTATTCTATTCTATTCTATTCTCTACTTTCTCTTCTCTACATTCTATTCTATTCTCTACTTTCTCTTCTCTTCTCTACATTCTATTCTATTCTATTCTCTACTTTCTCTTCTCTATATTCTATTCTATTCTCTACTCTACTCTATTCTATACACTATTCTACTCTATTCTACTCTACTCTACATTCTATTCTATTCTATTCGTCTAGTGCTTCACATTTATGAAGGGTTTGGTTTTTGAGTGTTTGTCAGGGAGAGGGAGAGAGATCAGCATTATTTCAATCATCTTAATTGCATGCCATTATCTCCCCTGACATGGTGACAGGCCCGGGCTAACAATCAAGAGCTGCCTAATTATTACCAGTGTTTTCTACCTCACCAGGACCCAGCATAAATGCTCCTTCTACCTTTGTTGACTAAAGGTACAAGCCTCAAGAATTTAATTTCACTGAAATCAGCTCCCCGGCTCCTTTAATTATTTATTTCCCAGGAGACCCCTGATCTCCACTTCATAAGGTTTTTCTTTTCTCTGCCTCTCTGAATCACTCCCTTCTTTCTAACTTCCTCGCTGGCCCTTTTCTCTTAGCTCGTTGCTGCGATTTACAGATGGATTGTAGCCAACCTGATGTTCCTTTGTGTTTTTCCGAAAACTTTGCAAAAAGAGCTGGCCCACAAAACTTGTTGGGTCAAAAGATTTGACCACGCCGACCTGCGTCGTGTCCATTCTAGCGGTCAAGTTGGTCATTTCATTGTAATTTTAGTACAGTGGCCATAACGATTATTATTATTTGCTCCTCCAATCAAACCCCTGAGAATAGCGTCATGTCTATTAAATAAAAATCTGCCTATCAGATCATATGATCGCCATTCCTGCGGTGCCATTGGGTCAACAACGAAGGACTTTCAAGGATCAAGGGGGGAGGGGGACGGGACACACATCATAATCTCCTACTCGGCTTTTCAACGTCTCCTTTTCCTAGGGAGACGTTAAGCCATCATTTCACCCAATTATGTCAGTGGAGCTACTTAGAGTTCTACCACTTTCACACGTTCACGGGCTTAACGGCCCGATGGCCAAGAAGACCTCAGCTGAATCCAGTTCATTTTTCCGCTGAGCAAGGCATCATTTGCAGCTTTTGTCTTCTCGCCTTTCCCAAATTATGTTCGCCCGAGATGCCTTTTTTTTTTTTTTAATAGATCCCTGGTTAAGAATCGAAGCTTAAATCGAATAAAACCCCTTGGATGGATTGGCAGGACTGAACCGCAGGCTAATTACCTTGGCTGCGATCGAAGCTCTCTCCCCCAAAGGGCAGCAGCCTTTTAAGTACCAGGTAACCTTCTACCCTCAACTCCTACCCTCAAAATGATGCTGCGGGGCACTGCACACCAAGACAACTAGACACAAGGACAGTTTTTTCCTGAACGCCATCACTCTGCTAAATAAATAATTCCCTCACCACTGTCAAACTATTCATTAAGGCTGTATTACTATTACTATTAGTCTTCTCATCGTTCCTATTGCCCATCTCCTCCCACTTATGACTGCAGGATTATAACTTTGTCGCTTGTATCCTTACAATTACTATTGATATTGTTTCCTGATTGCTTATTTGTACCCCATGACTATCATTAAGTATTGGACCTTATGGTTCTTGGCTAATGTATCTTGTCTTTTTATGTCCACTGAGACCTTGTGCACCAAAGACAAATTCCTTGTGTGTCCAATCACACTTGGCCAATAAAGAATTCTATTCTATTCTATTCTATTCTATTCCTCCTCTCTTCTCCTCTCCTATTTCCAATTCTATTCTATCCTATTTCTTCTCCTATTCTATTCTATTGTCTTCTCTTCTACTCCTTCTCCTGTTCTGTTCTGTTCTACTCTATTCTATTCTTCTTCCTCTCCTCTCCTCTCCTATTTCCAATTCTATTCTATCCTATTTCTTCTCCTATTCTATTCTATTTTCACACTTACAATCATAGCAGCATCCACATGGTCACGTGAGTTACATCCAGATGTTCCTCAACTGACTCACATTTATGACGCTTGAAGTGTCCCCGGGTCATGTCATCACTTTTCGTGACCTTCTGTCAAGCAAAGTCAATGGGGGGGGGGGATCCAGATTCACTTAACAACCCTGTGACTAATTTAACAACTGCAGTGATTCACTTAACAAATGCAGCGAGGAAAGTTGTAAAATGGGGCAAAACTCACCGAACAAATGTCTCACATAACAACATAAATCTTTGGCTCAATTGGTGTCGTAAGCTGAGGACTACCTGTACTTGGTGTCCCGGAGACCTTTTGACAAGCAAAGTCAACGGGGAAGCCAGATTCACTTAACAACGGTGTTCCCAACCTGACAACTGCAACAATTCGCTTAACAACTATGACAATGGGGCAAAACTCACTTGTCTCGTTTAACAACCTAAATTTTGGGCTCCATTATGGTCATATGTTGGAAGACTACCTGTATAAAGTAAGACCCCCAAAGTAATCATGGAGAAAAAGAGAGTGCCTCTGAGCACACTGAAGTACGCAACTCACAAACTCCAGGGCACCAACGATTAAAAATCCACCATTTGACTGAATGTTCAACCACCCACCGAGGTACATGCACAATGTCAAATGAAACCTCCACACCTCCAAAAACATCCTTAGAAAATAGTGGCTTTTAAACAAATAAAGTCCATTGGATTAGAATTATTTTCCCAATCTTCTTCCGAAATTCTGTACTGTTCAACCCTAACGATTTCTTGCAAAACCAAGACACAATTTGTGCTCTCCACCATCCTGGTTTCAACAGAAGCCGCCCAGATGCCTCCCCCCAAAATCTGCCTAGCGGGGGTGGGTGGGAGGGGGAGAATGGCCATTCCTCCTTTGGCCATCACCACCAATCGCCTTTTCCTTACACGCATGTGTGCCGCCTCCTCCTCCTCCCCCCCCTCCTCGTGTCCTTTTATTCTGGATTAATTAATTCACCATTACCCAAAGGACAGCGAGGGGGTGCCATTAATCACTCCTTTTCTTATCTAAAGCATGAATTGGAAAATCTAATTCATCGGCCTTTGGAGAGGGAAGCCGATTCCACCCTTTCCCCTAAAGAAACCAGTTTTATAGCCAACCCACTGAGATTGGCCCCACTGGATCCCTTGCCTTGATTTGTCTCAAAAGGCAAGAGTGTGAATCGGATCTCCTGGGTTTACAGGAATATCTAGATTGTTTTTTATTTGTATTCCACGATAAACTTCAAGTGAGCAAAGCATGAGAAAAAGAGAGAGAGAGAAAGAGAGAGGAGAGGAGAGGAGGGGAAGGAAGAAGAGAGAAGAGAGGAGAGGAGAAGAGAATATAGAATGGAATGGAAGGGGAGAGGTGAGGAGAGAAGAGAAGAGAAGATAGAAGGGAAGGGGAGAGGAGAGGAGAGGAACTCTTATCGTGCTCAAGGCTACTGAAGATCTCAAGAATAGAAGAGGGGATAATGTCTATGGAAATTCTCAATCATCCAAGTCCAGCTTGCCCCAAAGTAAGTCCCCCCCCCCATCAAAAGGCAACTGGATTTTCTTGTGTTCCCCCTCCCTTCTTTGAAAACGTTTCGCTTCCCATCCAAGAAGCTTCTTCAGTTCTGAACAAGCTTCTTGGGCAAGAAGCGAAACATTTTCAAAGAAAAAAAAAGCCAAGAAAACCCAGTTGACTTTGGGGAAAAGCCCCTTTGGGACAAGAGGATGGGAAGGACTGGCAAAAAAAAAAAAAAAAAACCACCCCAAAGGCCGTGCCACTACTACAGGCTCTTTTATACTCCAAGGAAAAGCAGCAGCACATAGCCATTGAGTAGCTGCTCATCCCATCTTCTTTGTCCAAAGGGAGGCTCTCTCTCTCTCTCTCTCTCTCTCTCCAGCTACATTGCCAGGGCCAAGGCGCTCCTGGCGCATCTGCTTGCCAGCTGCCTCTGAGGAAACACCTGGATCATCTGGCTGGGCACTGCCCAAATGCTGACTTGCCCAGCAGGGAAGGCATTCCGGGACTCCCCGCTTCAAACCTGGCAGCTTTGATCCACAGCGGCAGGCGAACTTTTCCTCCGCGGTTAAGCTTAGCCTGAGCCGCGGAGCCATCCCTTCATTTCACGCCTTGGCCGCGTGTTGCCAAGCGAGGCAATGCGGGCTATTTCAGGAACTGGGTTAAGCGGATTGTGTGAACTCGTCCGTGGGGGGAAAGGAGCAGGAGCGGCCGGCGAGGGCAAAGAGCGGAGCCGCCAAACGCCCGCCTGCAACGCGCGCCCAGCCTCCCGCCAGCGCCCAAGCGGAGCTCGCCAGGCGGATTATTTACGGCTCCTTGGCACTTTTCCCTCCTTGGAAAGAGGCCTTGTTGACAGAACCATGTGCTTTCTAGCCAGGGGAGGGGAGGGGGATCCCAAACCCGGCAGCCACCAGCGAGGAGCGGGAAAGGAGCGAGGGGGAGAGAAGCAGGGCACCAGCCGGGCAGGCTGCGGGGCGGGTGTTGAGTGGGTGCCCCCCGATTTGGAAGGAAGGAAGGGAAGAAAGAGCTAGGGAAGGAAGGAAAGAAGGAGGGAAGGAAGGAAAGACAAGAGAGAGAGAGATGGAGGGAAGGAAGGGAAGAAAGAGCTAGGGAAGGAAGGAAGGAACGGGAGAGCAAGAAAGAGAGGGAGGGAAGGAAGGAAGGAAGGAAGGAAAGGGGAGGAACAGGAAGCAAAGGAATCAAGGAAATGTATGAAAGGGGAGAGTAAGAGAGGAAGGAAGGAAGGAGGTGTAGAAATAGAGAGCAAGAGAGGGAGCGAGGGCGAGAGAAAGGGAAGAAAAGAAGGGAAGAGGGAAGAGCCAGGCGAAGGAAGCAAGGAAAAAGGTGTGAAAGAAGAGAGCAAGAGAGGAATGAACAGAGGGAGGGAAGGAAGGGAAGAGGGAAGGGAGGGGAACAGAGGAAAGAAGTGAAGGGAGCAAGGAAAGGTGTGAAAGGGGAGAAGAAGAGAAGAAGGAAGGAAGAAAAAGAGAAAGAAAGAAAGAAAGAAAGAAAGAAAGAAAGAAAGAAAGAAAGAAAGAAAGAAAGAAAGAAAGAAAGAAAGAAAGAAAGAAAGAAAGAAAGAAAGAAAGAAAGCCTTCCCTGATCCAAGTGCCCAACTTCAAAGAAAGGCTCGGGCGGATGAAAGAGGGGCCTTGCTTGCTCCCACCGGTCCCATCCCCCCCACGACCCCCCTGCCCACTCCGCTCCCCCGGGCGCCTCGCCCTTCCCACCCTCCGCCCCGGGCCGCTGCCGCTTACCTGCTCCCAGCGCCAGCAGCAGCAGCAGCAACAGCGGGAAGGCGAGCGAGCCAGCCGGCGGGCGCGGAGAAGCCATTGGCTCCGGGCGGGGGGGGGGGAGGGCGACGGTCCGTTCACACACCCCCAGCCCACCCCCAGCACCTTCCGGAGGCCGAAGGAGCGGCGGCGGGGCTGGGTGGGGCGCGCCTGGCTCTGGCGAGGCTGCGGACAAAGCGCCCGTCCGAGGCTGCGAGCGCAGGGATGGGGAGGGGGCGAGCGGGGGGGGGGAGAGGGAGAAGCCGGCTGGGGAAGGAGGGGAGGGCGGGGCGGGCGCGGGGGGGGGGCTGTCCGGGGCTTGGCTCCCGAAGGCCGAGCTAGAGCCCCCTCCTCAAAGAGGGGCCGGGGTCGCCTTGCGCCATCTTGCCGGGCGGCAGCGGCGGCAGCAGCAGCAGCGGCAGCATCCTCGCGTGGTGCTGCTCTCCGGGCTGCTGTTGCTGCGCCCAGCCTGGCCTCTCGCTCCCGCCCGCCCGCCGGCCCAAGCCCCTCCCTCGGGAGGCCCGCGAAGGGGCAGAACAAAGGCGAGCAACGGCCGGAGGGGCAAGTGACCCCCCCCTTCTCTCCTCTCCTCCCCCTCTCCCACCACGCGGGAGGGGCTCCTGGACCAGCCCAACGCCGCGCCCGCCCTCCTGGGCACCGAGGGAGGGGTGGGTGGGTTGGGGGGGGGGTGAAAGGCGGCGCAAAGGAAAGCGGAGACCCCCCCCTTCCCCACAACCCCTCCGCACGCACGTGCAGCAGCCGGGCATGGGATACTCCCTGGACTCCCTCGTTCTCCCCCTTCCTTGGAGAGGGGGGGGGGGGTGTTTGTCTCAATGGAGGCTGGGAAGTTGAAATACCTGGATTTATTTTATTTTATTTTATTTATTCATCCATTTCTTCATTTATTTAATTTTAGTTTATCTATCTATCTATCTATCTATCTATCTATCTATCTATCTATCTATCTATCTATCTATCTATCTATCATCTATCTATCTATCTACAGTATCTATCTATCTATCTATCTATCTATCTATCTATCTATCTATCCATCCATCCATCCATCCATCCATCCATCCATCCATCCATCCATCCATCCATCCATCCATTTATTTTGGCAAACACACACCACACACCACACACATATAAACATGATTTTGGATACATGAAAGGGATACGGATAAAAAGACACATTAGGACAGGAACGGTCGTGGGCATGCTGGTGTGCTTATGCACGCCCCCTTTACGGACCTCTTACCCGAGGACAAACACAACCCTGATGTGGCCTTCAATGCAATTGAGATGGACACCCCTGGTATAGGGGTCAGAAGGCTGGACTAGAAGACCTCTAGGGTCCCTTCCAACCCTGTAATTCTAAAAACAAAAACAGAAAAGGGACAAAGGATTTTCTCTTGCACAAGTTTACACTTAATGCCATTTGGTGGTTCAGCCTATTGCAAAATCTAGAAAAAGGGAGTTTCCAGATATACGTAGCCCAATTTCTTTCCATCAGAATGTTTTAAGTATTCATACGGAAAATGACACATTTGTGGGTTATTTCCTTTGGTCGTCTAGTTTCAGCCTCAGTTCTCGTTGCGAAGGTGCCAAAGTCTTAAGGAGAGGACATACAATACCATTCCTTTCTAGCGGGAGGAGACAGATTACCAAAGGTTGAAACCAGATTCCTTCCCTTGATGGAGATAGCCAAGCAAAACAATTCGCTTCACAGAACGGCTACTGAATTCCACTCCCCCGTCACTAACAGATTAGACCCAAGCTGGTAATAACCATTCCAACTGCATTAGAGGCACTTTGATGGATAATTAGCCCAAAAGCAAATGGAATGGGAATAAAATGCAGAAAATGCAACAGTTGCTGCTTTTGGGGGTGGGGGGGTGGGGTGGGTTGGAAGTACTGATCTTGCATGAGGCTACAATTACATTCCACCAAACTATGATAGGCTACTTTTGTGTACAGTACCAATATTAACAATGCATTTAATGGAGATGGTGTAGGAGAAGGGCAGACAGAGCTGGGGGGTGGGGTGGAGTTAAACAAGCAATCAGCCTAGAATCATTACATTCCCACAAACGGTCCCTCTTGAAATCCCTTGACCTTTATCCGGTACCCATGTAGTGTTGAACTTTAGTTGAATAGATTCTTGTATGTAGGCTTGAGCAATATTTCTCTCTCTGGTCACCTTGAGTTCAATGCTGAATCTAACTCCGCATTGGGGACAGGAAGGGCATCTGGCCAGTAAACACTCAGCTCCATTCAGTTGCCCAGACTCCACCCTGCAAGGGATTATGGGGTCATTAGAAGACGACAACAATGATGTAGGCATGAGCAATAAACACTCTGAACTGCAACTTAACGGAGAGTCCAGATTCTTTGCGCCTGACCGATGGACAGGAACGCCCTGTTGTGAGTTCTTGCATCACAGTAAGCCATTGTTTTGCCAATAGTGGATAGTTAAATAAATCATAACTAGTTAAATTGTAAGCTAAAATCATGATTTACAAATCACAATAGATAGGTTTCTATCACATGCTAACCCAAACGGAATAAAACCCATGGCTCACCATAATGTAGGAAAGTATTCGCCAGCTGTACACACTACTTCATAAAACAGCTGGGGACTCCAGATGTGTAAAGTTTCAGCTTTTATAATCCCAGACCAAAGCGGCAACTATTTACAATTTACAAAAAGATTAGCTGGGAACTATGTTATATCACCCCATTTGTAAGAGGTCCATAGGGGGGGATGTGCATAAGCGTACCAGCGTGCCTACCGTCCCTGTCTTACTGTCCCCATTATAGATAAATGTATGTACTTCCTTTGTTCATGTTTATGTTCACATGTATACTTGTTATCTTTTACGTGCTTGATAAACAAACAAATAAATAAATCTGAACAAGTAAATATTACCCAAGCCTGAATGGACTCTATCTGGATTTTTTAAAAAAAAATCCAAGCTCGATTTATGTAGAAAACCTGATGGAAATAAGTAGATTTATGGTCCTTGTTCCTACAAGGATGCTTTGGCAGTACAACTTTGACTGAAAAGACAATAGACCTTGAAATAAAATAGATTCTGGGAGCTTATTGGAAGAGATCAAGGTTTTTTCAAGGATGTGGGATGAGAAAGTGAAGGGGGACCTTAAGCATTGATCCTGGCAGATCTCCCAAAAAAGATTTTTAGATCTACTCAACTAAAATACAAGAAATATTAAGGTAAAGTAAAAGTTCCCCTCGCACATATGTGCTAGCTGTTCCCGACTCTAGGGGGTGGTGCTCATCTCCATTATCAAAGCCGAAGAGCCAGCGCTGTCCGAAGACATCTCTGTGATCATGTGGCCGGCATGATTAAATGCCGAAGGCGCACAGAACGCTGTTACCTTCCCACCAAAGGTGGTTCCTATTTTTCTACTTGCATTTTTACATGCTTTCGAACTGCTAGGTTGGCAGAAGCTGGAACAAGTAACGGGAGCTCACTCCGTTATGCAGCACTAGGGATTCGAACTGTCAAACTGCCGACCTTTCTGATCGACAAGCTCAGTGTCTTAGCCACTGAGCCACTGCGTCCCTACCAGAATATTAGCGGGCTACAATTTTAACATCTGGACTACAAAGCATGTTCTAAAGCCGGACTTCCCAAACTTTGCCAACTTTAGGACTTCAACTCCCAGAATTCCCTAGCCAGTAATTTTGGGAGTTGAGGTTGAGGTCCACACATTTTAAGATTACCAAGTCTGAGAACCCCTAATCGGAAACCTTAACAACTGTGTAAGCACAACACACATATCCAAAGCTAGTCACCCCTATTGACTTGTGGGAACTACACCTAAGACTTCATATATGGGGATAAGTCATGTTTTGTCTAAACGGTCATTACCCTAAGCTTGAAGGGATGGCTTAGAGAGGATGTTAAAAGCCCGAGAGAGGCCGTTGCTTAGCAAGAGTTCTACATTTCATCAATTTCTTTTTAAAGGAGTAACTTAATAAAGGAGGCATTAGCTGGGTTCAATTTGTTTGTGGTTTATGGGCATTTGTGGTATGGTATAATACTAGGCACGGTAGTCTAGTATGAATTAGGCATTAAACTGTGGCTGAAAAGATCATAACAAGGCAAACCCTAACAATTATCTCAAGTGAAATGATTTTTGACTCTTCTTTCCTGTTTCTTGACATCATCCTTGAAAATGTGGGTATTTATGTAGTTAATACAACGGACCGGGAAGATAAAGAATGTTATACAATTAAAGACATGATTATTGCTAGAAATGGGTGACAACCGAATTAATATTGCAAAATGATCTGTAACTTTATTTAACTTGCCTTCAAACAATTTGATAAATAATTCCTTTGTATGTTAATTAGATCTTGTCCATTTTGACCAGTACAGAGTTTGAAGGCAGGGATATATCTAATTAAATTCAATGGAATCCCTTTAAATGTTTTCAATCAATCATCAATTCTATTTGTCTACCTACCTACCCTATTTCTATCATCAATTATTTATCATCTGACTTTCATCTGTTTATCACCTGTCATTTATCATCTCTTCTGCTATCAATTATCTATTGTCTGTCTGTCTATCATCTCTCTCTCTCTCTATCTCTCTCTCCATCCATCCATCCATCCATCCATCTATCCATCCAGTGGTGGGATTCAAAAATGTTTTACTACCAGTTCTGTGGGCGTGGCTTGGTGGACATGGTATGATTTGGTGGGCGTGGCTTGGTGGATGTGGCAGGCAAAGGATACTGCAAAATCCTTCATTTTCTCCCAATCAGCTGGGACTCAGGAGGCAGAGAATAGATGGGGCAGGGCCAGTTAGAGGTGGTATTTACCGGTTTGCTGAACTACTCAAAATTTCCACTACCGGTTCTCCAGAACTGGTCAGAACCTGCTGAATACTCTCTCTCTCTCTCTCTCTCTCTCTCTCTCTCTCTCTCTCTCTCTCTCTCTCTCCATCCATACATGTATCCATCCTCACCTATCTGCCTGCCTACCTACCCACACTATTTCTATCATTTCTATCATTGATTTTAATTTTCTCTCTCTGTTGCTTATATTATCACCCATCCACTGAAGGAACTCTGGATGGCAAACAGTGTGATGTTAGGGTGAAGCCCTATAAAACTTTCAGAGAATGAACTGAGATTTGAACTCAACGAATCTCATTGGAAGGGATTATAGCATAACACACTTTTAAAATCTGCTTCAGTAGGTTTCATGATCTGGCCATAAAGATCACACAGGGGCATCAAACTATGAAATACCCTGTATAAATTGCAGCCTTTCTAACTGTCATTGTCAGAGTTGTAAGCAAACCTTCGGGTGTGTCAAAGCCCAAGTCATTCCTCTATGGTTCAGAGGATTTCAAGAAATTGGAAAACTGTATTTCACAGTTAATTCTGCTATTGGTTTATCGTTCGTATTTACGAATGCAGTTTTGTGTGTACGATGTGAGAACCTGATTTGTTTCTGTGCTGCCTGAAAACTTTGTCATTGTAGAAGACTCGAAATTGAAAAAAGTGCATTTAATGGAATTGGTCAAATTTAGAAACATGGATAACCCCTACAACTAAGGGTACAGGATGTATTCAAGTATAAAATCTTTAAAGATCCATGATTTATTCAAATCCAATTGGCATTTTTTTCACCAAGAAATTTATTTTTGCCATGCAAAAGCCATGCTGAGTAGAAATATTGAATATGGATATTAAAGGAGCAGTATTTCTCCCGAATATCAAAGGGGTGTGTGTGTGTGTAAATTCCACATATTTTAAACCTTTTAGAAATTTGTTTTTGTTCTGGGTACATGATTTCTTGTTCTCTATATTTTTTAAAAACATTTATATAATAATAATAATAATAAAGTTGAATTTATTAACCGCTCCCTCTCCCCACAGGGACTCGGGGCGGTGCACAGGGAGAATAAAAACAATAAATATACAAAATACATACAATTTAAAACAGATTAAACTAATTCCTGTGCTAAAATCCCATTAACTAAAAATCCCCACTAAATATAAATAAACATTAAAAAACCCATAGAGAGAGAGACTACCCTAGGCCGGCCAGGCGGAAAAGATGAGTCTTCAATTTCAGGCGGAAGGAGCGGAGGTCCGTGGTCGTTCTAATATCGGGGGGAAGGTCGTTCCAGAGGGCCGGGCCCGCCACAGAGAGAGCCCTTCCCCTGGGCGTCGCCCGCTGACAAAGTCTAGTGGACGGCACCCGGAGAAGTCCCTCTCTGTGGGAGCGAATCGGCCGTGAGGATGTGTGAGGCAGGATCCGATCCCGCAGGTAGCTAGGTCCCGAGCCATGGAGCGCTTTAAAGATGATAACTAACACCTTGAAGCGCACCCGGAAGACGACAGGCAGCCAGTGCAGCTCGCGCAAGAGCGGTGTTACATGGGTGAACCTAGTGGTTCCCATAATTGCTCGCGCGGCTGCATTCTGAACTAACTGAAGCCTCCGGGTGCACCTCAAGGGGAGCCCCATGTAGAGAGAGTTACAGTAGTCCAGTCGGGATGTCACGAGGGCATGAGTGACTGTGCGAAGGGCGTCCTGATCCAATAGGGGGCGCAATTGGCGAACCAGGCGAACCTGGTAAAACGCCCTCCTGGCCATGGCTGTCACTTGCTCTTCCATAGACAGCCGGGTATCCAGGAGGACTCCCAAATTGCACGCCCCATCCACAGGGGCAAGATGTTCGCCCCCTATGGCCAGCGTTGGAGAAAGCTGGTTGAATCGGGCAGCCGGAAACCACAGCCACTCGGCCTTGGTCGGGTTGAGCCTGAGTCCGTTACTTCCCATCCAGATCCGCACGGCTTCCAGGCACTGGCACATCACCGCTACGGCATCGTTGGGGTGGTTTGGGGTAGATATATACAGCTGAGTATCATCAGCGTAGAGATGGTACTCTACCCCGAAACCACGGATGATCTCACCCAGCGGCTTCATGTATGCATTAAACAGGAGAGGCGAGAGGACCGACCCCTGAGGCACCCCACATGTGAGGGGTCTCGGGGTCGACCTCTGCTCTCCTGCCAACACAAATTGCGATCGGCCAGAGAGGTAGGAGGAGAACCACCGTAAAACGGTGCCTCCCACCCCCAACCCCCCCAGCCGATGCAATAGGATACCATGGTCGATGGTATCGAAAGCCGCCGAGAGGTTTAATAGGACCAGGATGGAGGAACAACCCTCATCTCTGGCCCTCCAGAGATCATCCACCAACGCGACCAATGCCGTCTCGGTGCTATGCCCGGGCCGAAAGCCGGACTGGCGCGGATTTGTCTAATGTTCAGTTTCCTCAATCAAAAAGAAAAAAACATCCCTAACAGAAATGAGTTAAAAGTGACAGCCTCTTCAGATGACTTTAATTTTTTGGAAGATGGATGAAAAGCTGAAATAGAATATTCATGATTAAAATCAGGAGTTTGGTAATACCTTTTCATATGCTCTGAATTTATTAAAAGGCTTTAGGTTCTATTAAAGGTAAAGGTTCCCCTCGCACATATATGTGCTAATCGTTCCCGACTCTAGGGGGTGGTGCTCATCTCGGTTTCAAAGCCGAAGAGCCAGCGCTGCCCGAAGACGTCTCTGTGGTTATGACTAAATGCTGAAGACACATGGAACGATGTTACCTTCCCCCAATTTTTCTATTTTCTATTTTCATTTTTTACATGCTTTCAAACTGCTAGGTTGGCAGAAGCTGGGACAAGTAACGGGAGCTCACTCTGTTATGCGGCAGTAGGGATTCGAACTGCCGAAGTGCTGACCTTTCTGATTGACAAGCTCAGCATCCTAGCCACCACGTCTCTTATGTTCTATTAGCTAGACACAATGTGTTACTCTGAAAAAGTGATAGCAGACTTCAGATTTCTGTTTATGATGAAACACCGATCTCTTCCTACAGTAAACTTGTACTTAAACCCACCTAAACAGCAAGAGCACTTATGTTAAGTGGCCTGACAAGATTTTGTAGATTACCAAGTATTGGTAACCTGGAGGCCAGGGATGAATATATGCCCCTCTTATTTGATACAGTTTAGATATGAAAGGGGAGTTACTATCAAATCTTCTGTCCTTGCAGTCCAGACACTTGGAAGGATTCCAGATAGCTACAAAACAGCATTCTCTTGCCAAAGTATATGGCTTCCAAACATCTATTCCGTATTCTTTCTGCATTAGACCTAAACATGACAGCTGAAGAAGGAACAAACCATGATTCATAGCCAGGAATAACCTACTGAAACAGAGTAGGCAATTATCCCAATATCACCAAACCATCTTCCCCATAATCCAAATGTCTTGCTATTAACTAATTGCCTTTCAATTATTTTCTTTTTTAAAAAAAATTACAGGCCATTTCTGTTATCGTTTAGCAACATTGATAGTACTGTGTCAGTGAATTCTACAAACATTTCAAGTGGAAGAGAGAAAGAAAGAAGAAAGCGGGGAACAAAGAGCAAAATCTACTATTTTATTTTCATTTAAAAAAAAAAACAAGCATGAGGTAGTTGTGTTAAAGGGGAACAGGGAGACACAATAGAGAAGAGTGTAAAAAGGCTACACTAGAACACCCACTATTATTTTTTCCCCTCTCTTTTATATAAAATTAAATAATATAAAGACGCTCTGAAGAAATAAAAAATACATTGTCGTACGTTAAAAAAAGGAGAAGAGAGATAGATCCAATACCTAAAATATTAGGTACATGAATTCAAGAGGCCTAAATTGGCAAAAATGTCTGTTGCAAATCTAATGCAAAGAAAGGGAATCCTTCACAGACTCCAGTCACTTCCCTGGGGCTGATGTGGGGAAAATCCCCAGTAGCCTCCTAACCTAAATGCACAGATTGTTGAGGGAAGCCAGGAGGGGACAAATCACTGCAACCAACTCACCGTGGCCAACTTGCCATGGCCAATTCACTGCGGCCAACTCAATAAGGCCAACTTGCTGTGGCGCAACCTCGCCACCTCGTTGCAGGACAATTCAACAATTCAGTTTAATTATTTAAATGATGTAAACATTATTTTGATTTTTGTCATTCGCATTTCATTTTGTCCCTCCTTTGGCATCCTTTCTTTAAATCAGGGGTCCCCAACCTTTGCAACTTTAAGTCTGAAGGACTTCAGCTCCCAGAATTCTCCAGCCAGCAAAGCAAAGCTGGCTGGAGAATTCTGGGAGCTGAAGTCCTTCAGACTTAAAGTTGCAAAGGTTGGGGACCCCTGCTTTAAATGACTCTATTCCACTACTTCTTTGATATTAGTCTTAATGCTTGTCCCGGGGCGAGTTCCCCCCCCCCCCCTCAGCCCCAACCCAGGAGGCTGAAGAAAGTTCTCAAGTTTTCGGTACAAGCTGTTAGAAGCACTCGCAGAGTGTGTAGTAAGAAACTGCCCCGCCTACTTTTTGAAAGAGTCATGCTACTCAACAGAAAAGAGAGCTGTGAGACAGAGATGACTTTCAGTTTAAAACCCCAAAGAAATGAACAGCCAGCTCTGTTATTTTATTTTTTTAAAAATTCTGCATTCCAAGGAAGCAACCTCCAGATTTGAGAAAACGGGTTGCATCAGAGATGAAAAACCATGGTTGAATCATCTGCCTAGTTTTTCAAAAGGTTCTACAGAGAGGATGTCTCCCTATGCTAATCGTCATCAGCTCTCAGCCAGAAGGGGTCCAGTTCGCTTCAGACCCCCCTATTTCAGACAACACGATAAGACTAGGTTGGTAGGACTAGGACCCACCAAAGCTGGCGTCACCATAGTGTGTTGAAGAATCGACACGTGGTTGACTTGGAAAAAAAGATGCTGGTTGCAAGCCATGATTTACAAACCAAGTGGTTTGGCTGAACATAAATTCATTTGATTTTTGGCTTCATGTATGGTGTGATCCATCTCAAAGCATTAAACAGGTGAATCAATGTCAGTGTCCTGCAGACTGAAGCCACAATAACAAGGAACTCCAATAAGGGTCAAATGTTATCCAGGTGATGGAGGAAAACCTATGGCTCTTGCATCACACTTAGCCATGTTTCTTCAACTGTGGCTAGTAGAATCAAAAGGGAAGGTTCACAACTACTCTTGGAAGATTCCGATGTCCACATTTGTTCTTCAGTCCTCCACTCAACTTTCCTGTAGCCACTCCACGATTGTTCTTAATCCTTGGTTATCTCCCCAGCTGAGGACTCTCTGCTAATCTCCAGGGGAGGGCTTCATCCAACACGTCTTATATTATTACAGCAAGAAAAGTATCATGAGTGGGGGGGGGGGGTGTCTTCAAATCCAACACAAGTAGAGACAGCCCACGGCATTGTTCCTGAAACTAATTCATGTGTGATTTTCAGAACTTCATCACTGATAGATGGTCCATACAAGATGGTCCATCTCAGAATGGGGGAATGTAAATTATGTTCCACCTCTAGCATGCCCATTTCAAGACAATGCCATTGGTTTATCACTGCAGCATCAATAGCACTTTTCATAACGTATCAGCTCTGGTTAAGGAGGAACACTGGCCAAAAATGGAACTATGTTGTGAAGAAAACCTTCTGTTCTTTTCTTCACGGAGCTAAGATACAAACACACTGATTTCGTGACACGTCACCTGGTCACAATCCATCTCTCAGATGGATTCTTCACACACACATCTAATGCAAAACGTATCTGCGGCTTGTCCTGGTGTGATTTACACTAGCCATCCCTTGCATCAAACTCACAATGTCAGAGCATGCCAGCAGGTAGTGGACAAAGTTAATGTATTTATAGAGTGTTTGGTTAACCCTCTACCCATCCCGATGCTAATAGGAAAGGAAATCCCATCCAGGCAATTGGGAACATTCCTCTGATTCAGTGCCTGAATTCACACAACATGCCAAGTTATGCTTTATCAGAAGTCTGCTAACTAGCTGGGTTGACAAGCCACAGTCAATTGTAACCCATGATTTATAGACCACAAGGGTGGGTGGGTCACACAGCATGCTTAAGCTACAAAGGAACACATCGTATTTGTACCTTGCTGCATTCTCTCTACATCTAGAGGCTAACATTTTAAAGGGGGCTGAACGTGGCTTGATGCTTCAAACAGATTTGATAGGTTCTGGAGAGCTGGGATACTTTCACAATTATCTTAATCGAAAGATCCTTGGCAAAATACAAATGTGTATTATTCTGATGCAAATTTATTTTGTCGCAGTCCGTGATGGACGCTTGGAGATAGATGTGTCTTCTTTGTAAAAACAGTGTTGGCAAAAAAAATATGCATTTGGCTTTAATCCTAGCACCGTGATGGCGAACCTATGGCACGCGTGCCACAGGTGGTGGGAAGAGCCATTTCTGAAGGCATGTGGGACGTTGCTCTGTCAGCTCCAGTGTGCCAGCTGATTTTCGGACTTGATTTTTGGCCTTGATTTTTTTTTTTGCCCTTCCGAGGCTTCCCTGAAGCTTCCAGAGGGCGAAAAACTGCTCAACGTACAAACCAGAAGTTTGGGAACGGACTTTTGCCCTTCAGAGGCTTCAGGGAGGCCTCCTGAGGGAGGAAAACAGCCCAATGGGCAACCTGGAAGTCCATTCCTGAACTTACGGTTTGCATGTTGGGCTGTTTTTCACCTTCCCCAGGCTTCCGGAAGGTTCTCTAAAGCCTGGTTAGGGTGAAAAATGGCCTAATCGGGCCCACCGGAAATTTCAGGTATGAACTTCTGGGTTGTCCATTGGCCCATTATTCTCCCTCTGGAGGTCTCTGGAGGCTTTCCTGAAGCCTGCGGAGGGCAAACAACAGCCCAACATGCAAACTGGAAGCCTGGAGGCTTCAGTGAGGCCTGCATGCATGCGTGGGGGCGGGGGGGAGGGCATTGCATTATGGGTGTGGGCACGCTCATGTGCAAAGCCCCAGGCTCCCCATGCTTTTGGCACGACTCCACAAAAAGGTTAGCCATCACTGTTCTAGCACCTAGGAGGGAAGCCGAACAAGGGACTCTACGAAATCTTCTCAGGCCATCTGACATTGCTTTTCATCTCTGCTGCATTTCATCCTTTGGAAATGTAGAAGAAGGGCACCTAAGGTCTGTGACACCGTTCAGAAGAGCAGATCAGCTCCAGGACCAACCTCAGGACGACGTCTCATGAAACAACCTTCCTCCCAACGCAACTGGTTATGTGTGACAGCTGCACCTGGTAGTAAAATGGTGTATGCAGCTGGTGGGCTGGAAAGAGACCTATGGGCCTTGCACTGCCTACTCCTGGGTCTTTGTGAGGCACAGCATTAACTCATAATTGGTATGAAGTCCACCGATTCTCATTAGCCTTTGCAGAGCAGATGGGGAAGAGAGAGAGAGAAAGAGAGAGAGCCAACACAGTACTTCATGGGGAGAAGACCCTCCTATGGTGCTAATATGATTCCCTTCCCAACCATGCTTTATGAGACTACTTAGTGCCACGAAGGCCTAATCTTTATAGCTATTCTGTTTCTCTGAGCTCTGCCGTGGCCAAGAATGTAATCAAAGCTCTCATCAAAGATGGTGGACGCACGCTGCGTTTTCAAACCCGGAAGGCAAGTCAATAACATTAGAAGGGCCGCCATGCAGAAGGCCTTGCGGTTGGGCTGTAGGAACAGCATCGCGCAAGATGGGCTGTGTGTCCACTCCCCCTTTGTGAGATGAGTCAGCATCCCCGCTTCCCACTGCGTCCAAGCTTCCTCCAGTCTGGGGGAGCCCTCCGTCTGCTCCATGTAATTTGGTAGCTCTCTGGTGAGCCTCTTTCTTGATCTTCAGCAATGTATCAGGTGCTTCAGGCTCACCTTTGCCATCTCGATCTTGGGACATAACACTGAGATTTTGCTGAGAGGAGCTGTAAGGAACCTGTTCAGGTAGCTCTTCCATGGGGAATGTTTCTGGCTCACAATCCTCATAGGGAGTCCTTTCCAGGTCCAGCATGTGGAGTTGGGAACCACAATCTCGGTTGGAGGCTAAGAAATCTGAATGGACAATGACCTCGGCTTCCAGTTGATTGAGGCTACTGGGTGGGTGCTCCTTTTTCGCTTCATTCTTAGGAATAATAATAATAAAAAAAGGATACTTAGAACTCTAGAAATGGACGTGACCCTTGAGATCAACAAACCCAACCCCTTGTTAGTGCAACAATCCAATTTTAAGTGAGTAAGAACTATCAAGAGTATCTTCTTCAATTATATGGCAAAACTCAAGAAACCAGTGATCTAACTTTGACTTTTTTGGATTAATTCATTATGCAGTGACCTTGTAACTTCATAACTGTGATAAGAAAAAAATTAAGGCATTCAGGTATGGATCTCTTTTGAGACCTATAGAAACTGTAATTTGCAATGTAACGGCAGTTAAAATATACGTAAGAACTATCAGAGTATATTCATAAACCGGAATAGGGCTTTAGTAACAAGGTCGGCCAATGAATAGACATGGTAACAGGTCAGCCAATGGGGACTGTTTGGAAACTGAAACAGTATTTGCTGGAGACAGCTAGGAGCCTGGGTGTGGCTTAGGTTAACTTCTGTGCAAAAGCAGCAGTCTAGTCTTCTGGAACTGAAACTGGAAACTGTTCTCTCCTCTGCTTGTGCATTTGCTTCTTTCTATCACTTTGGAAGAACCAGCCTTTGATATTGTATATATGACTTATGTGTTATATTATATATAAAGAGAAGTTACTAAATCCTGCTGAATCAGTTACCTGAGTGTGCTTTCTGAATTTGATTGCTGCAACAAACTCTGAAAAGAACATATTTCAAGAACATACCCAGGAAGCTCAAGGTAGACACAGGAAAAAGATGCTAAGGCACCCAATCTGCCGTTCTTTACAGTTGCTTGGATTGGACCAGCTGTCAAACTCAAATTCATTGGGGGCTGCATCAGGGTCGTGTTTGACCTTGGGGGGCCCGGGATGGGCATGGCCAGGGTGGGCGTGGCCAGCTCAACATCATTCATGTCGAGGGTGCTTGAGGTGACCCAAGCATTCTGCCAGTGAAAAGGGCTCCCGAGCTCCATTTAAAGCTGCAATGGCCTCCTGCAAGCCTCTGCCAGAGTAAACAGAGCTTGGGAATTCTGCCTGTGGCCCTTATAAGCTCCATTTTTGCTGGCAGAGGCACTGCAGGCTGGTCCTTCGCTGTTTCCAGAGTGGTCCCTTGAGCCAGATCTAAGCACACTTGCAGGCCGGATTCGGCCCCTGGGCCTTGAGTTTGACACCCCTGGATTAGACCATCCATAATTCTTAGCCAGGTGAGCTGTGGCTAGTCTACCTTCAAAATCCTGCTATTCAGCACACCAGGAAACCACCAGGAGAGGCTGGGCACTTATTTTGCTACTTTATTTTTGTTGGGTCATGTCCAAAACCCAGAGCAGAAACAACCCAACGACGTGCAGCTCCTGAAAACAGGCACTCTGTTCAAAGTGTGATAAATCCCCAAACCAGTGTGATAAGTGAAGCTGAGCACCTTAAGAAAACTTCACCATCTCCATAGTTGGTCTTTTAACAAAGTGGTGGGTCACCTTCCCAATTATAGCCAGAAAATGTCTCCCCACTGGGAATACACACCATGTAAAGGTAAAGGTTCCCCTCGCACATATGTGCTAGTCGTTCCTGAATCTAGGGAGCAGTGCTCATCTCCGTTTCAAAGCCGAAGAGCCAGCACTGTCCGAAGACGCCTCCATGGTCATGTGGCCGGCATGACTAAATGCCGAAGGCGCACGGAAGGCTGTTACCTTCCCACCAAAGGTGGTTCCTATTTTTCTACTTCCATTTTTTGCATGCTTTCGAATGGCTAGGTTGGCAGAAGCTGGGAGAAGTAACAGGAGCTCACTCCGTTTTGTGGCACTAGGGAGTCGAACCGCTGAACGTCCGCCCTTCTGATCAACAAGCTAATCATCTGAGCCACTTTGATACACACCGTGACAACCTCGTACACCAGAGCCTGCAACAAGAGCTTCTGCCCTCCATTGGAAGCCATCTTCAGTGACCCATTCAAAGCCATGGTGGGCTCTTTTGGAATGGAGACTCCGTAGCCAGCGATGCTGTTTGTCCAGCTGTTCAGAGATTTCTCCCACGGAGGCTGCAGAATCAAAAGAAAAGGCACATTATCTCTAATCCCACACTGGCCTTTATCTGCTTAAAGCCTTTTTATTTGCTCTTCCTTCTGATTTTAATTTCACAGTGCTTTACAAGAATTCTCAGCGTAATATAGAACAACACCAACACAGCTTCATTTTAAAGACAAAAGACCTGGATGAACACAAAAAGGCTTTGGCTAGGAAAACCACAACACGACCTCTGGAGAACCTCTCAAAATAGTATTATATATTTTTCTCATT
Organism: Rhabdophis nuchalis; assembly: GCA_039707465.1. Lineage (NCBI taxonomy): Eukaryota > Metazoa > Chordata > Lepidosauria > Squamata > Natricidae > Rhabdophis > Rhabdophis nuchalis. The sequence continues at coordinate 15,926,701 of CM077659.1, forward strand.
TCCTTTAGTTGACGACGATTGTATTTCTGGAAGATACCAAAAGAACAAATTCAGCAGAAGACTTTAAATACACAGCTTCATTAGAATGGAGGACTGAAATAGGAAGATTCAAGAATTCAGGGTTCAAAGAATTTAGAGTTTCAAAGTTAAGCCTTTGTATCTTGAATTGGTGGAGAAGGGGTTAAAATACTTTGGAAAGTGGTATAAAATTGAGGTATTGTGGTTCCTGGACCAGCCCAGAGAGTGTTTTCTGCCTCCTTTTGAAATTCAAAAACTTCTTCAAGGATAATGGCTAGTAACACAGCTGGAAGGTTGGAGGCAGAGGGATACTGTGACTAAATTGTCACTGTTCAAAAATTATAGAAGCATGTGTACATGTATAGGGACGTGGTGTCTCAGTGGCTAAGATGCTGAGCTTGATGCTGAGAAAGGTCGGCAGTTCAGCAGTTCGAATCCTTAGCGCTGCGTAATGCAGTAAGCTCCCATGACTTGTCTCAGCTTCCGCCAAGTTAGCAGTTCGAAAGCAGGTAAAAATGCAAGTAGAAAAATAGGAACCACCGTTGGTGGGAAGGCAACAGCATTCCGTGCGGCTTTGGCATTTAGTCATGCTGGCCACATGACCACGGAGACGTCTTCGGACAGTGCTGGCTCTTCGGCTTTGGAACAGAGATGAGCACTGCCCCCTAGAGTCAGGAACGACTGGCACATATGTGTGAGTGGAACCTTTACCTTATATACATGTATGAAAAGTCTATACACAATATTTTGTCTGGTTTTGCTTTCTGTTTCTTTCCCCTTTTTCTGTTAAGTCAAAAAAATAAAAGACGTTTTAAAAAAAAGAAATGCAGCCACTGAGCAGAGGGTATGTGTGTGTGTGTGTACTCACACTTGTGGTTGCAAACAACTTTCAAGGTGGAAAAGTCTCCTGCTTATCCCCACAAAGTACAAAGAGCAGGAAAAACATAAACACACACACAAACACACACAGTGATATCTTAGTAGATCAACTTTCAGCAGTGTATTTGCTTCCCTCTAGTGGCTACACAAATGCAGGCAGGATTTACTGCGTTTAGAGTAGTTGGTGTATATTTGTGTTTACAATCCTTTTGTAAATGCTGGACTTGAAGTTATTAGTGGACCTTTTAAATGGGCAAAGGAGTGGAAGGGGTGTAAAAAAAGAAGGGCAGGGCCCTTTGAAGGCAATATAGGTAGTCCTTGGATTATAACCATTCGTTTAGCAACCATCTGACGTTATAACAGGTAAAAGTAAAGATTTCCCTTGCCCAGTCGTGTCTGACACTAGGGGGCAGTGCTCATTGTTAGGCATATAATCCTAGTGTTGGGTTGGCAATATATATGTAAGCCATGATTGGAAATGGAATCTGTAACTTTAAATGCTACAGTGAAATGCAATTGGCTGCTGTTTCCTCAATCAGCCATAAGAGGAAGACAGAATAACTGTTAGTTTGCTGATCATTTGAATGGAGACTCTTGATGGCGGGTTTAGATCAACAGAGCAAGGAGAATCATGGATTGAACAACTGTAAGCCAACTGTTTGAGTTATAGACTGTTTTTCGATTCAAGACTAACTATCACTGTGTGAAAAAGTAGTTTATTTTCCACCGCAAGTAAAAGTCTGTTTGTTTTTACCATCGGTGTCTGTGACTAATAGTGTGAATATCTAGCAACATATTTCTTGCTGCAATTCCGTTGCGCATCTCTCAGTCTCCTAACGGAGATATCCTCAACAATCACCTCTGTTTCTTAAGCACAGGGACTCCCTGTTGTTGGAGGAGATTTCCGTGGTTGTGTGGCCAGCATGCCTATATGCTAAAGGTGCACAGAACACTTTTATCTTCCTACCGAAGTGGTACCTATTGATCTGCTTGCATTTGCATACTTTTTAACTGCTGGGTGGACAGGAGCTTGAGCAAGGAACGGGTATTGAACCCGGGCTGCACTGAAAAAAATAAGTGGCTTAGAACCACTCTTCGCATTTTCAGTTGTTGTAGCATCTCCACAGTCAGATAATCAGGAATTTGGGCACTTGACAACTGGCATGTATTTACAACAATTGCAGCATACTGGGAAGAGTGGTGGCAGCGCAGTGGCTAGAATCAGTGGTGGGGTTCAAAAAAATTTACTACTGGTTCTGTGGGTGTGGCATGGCTTGGTGGGGTTGGCAGGGAAAGTATCCTGCAAAATCCCCATTCCCTTCTCACCCCACTAATTTGCTTTCCAACTCTGTGTGCCAGCTGGGACGCCGATCATCTGGGACTCAAGAGGCAGCAGATAGATGGGGGTGGGGCCAACCAGAAGTGGTGTTTGCTGGTTCTCCAAACTACTCAAAATTTCTGCTTCTGGTTCACCAGAACCAGGCAGAACTGGCTGAATACCACCTCTGGTTAGAATAAAGTATAGGATGCTAATTCACTGCTCCGTAAGAAGAATGGGTTCCCACAGAACACCATGCAAGGACCTCGTCCATACCTTTATTGGGATGTGGCCCACACTGTCCTCCAGCGGATGACCATGGATGAGACCGTGGGCTTCAGTCAGCTCGGCACAATCGCTCGGAGGTGAGGGAGCCCCGTCAGAAAGGGGAGCCATGAGGGACTCCATTTCGTGGGAAGTGGAAGGGATTACCGAGAGGGGCACTGCCTGTCGGCTCCGGTGGTGGTACGCGTGGCTTCCTGAAGCTTGGGAATCCAAACCAGGCATCGACTTCCTACAGAAAGGAACGAGACAATTATGGTTCACTAAGGACAGCTCCCATAGATCCTGGCCCCAGGCTGATCGCAAGCCTCATGATCTTAGTAGCAAATGCGGCTCGGAATTGAGGTTATATTTCCTTGCTCAAGAATGGTGGAGATTTGGGCTTCCGGTTCCGGCTCCAGCGGCGACGGGCGAGCCTAGCGCTCGCTCGCCGCTTTGTTGCCTTTTCTGCCCCCCCACGGGGGCGAGACACTCCGGTTACCGGAGGTCTCCCGTAGGGTCGGCTCGGAGGAGACGTTCTTCCTCACGGCGGTGGGGAGAGCGCTCCCCTCCGCGACCTAGGTGAGGAGGAACATGCTGCGGGGGGTTCTCCCTTCGCCAACGGCTGTCGGCGCCATTCACTTCAATGTAGAGGGCTGAGCGGAGAGATCGGAAGGTCTGCCGAGGCTTCAGCTGCGAGGGAGAGTGAGTTCAAAAAAGACTTTTTTTCCTTGCTGCCAGCCAGGCTGAACAGACTGGGAGGGGGGTGTTTGTTTTTAAAAAAAAACCCCTCGGACTTAAGCGGCACTTTAAAATGGCTTCTCTGGAAGAGAAAGCGGAAATCTTAAATCCGGACTGTCTCTAACAAGGGAAAGTGGTATGCGGCTACTTGCAACATTGTTTCTAGGTCTGGCTGGATAAAATTTTTTATTTTTCTACTCTCTCCTCTGGGCTCTGAGATGGGCGGTGGAAGGTGGCTTTTCTTTGTCCCTGCCTGATTATTTCAACTATGGAAAATCCCCAGCGTCTCTTTACAATTGGGACTCTCTCTGGATATTGATGAAGAATTTTTCTCTTGCTGGATTTGTGATTTCCTTTCTGGAGTACCTTCGTTATTATAACTATTGAGTTGGAAAATTGTCTCTCTCTTGGTTCCTGAATTTTACAACGTTTCAACCTTGATCAGAACTTTTGGCTCCCAGTTAGTCTCACCAACCCCACCCTGAAAACGCCATTTTGGTGGCATTGACTTTAACAGTTAATCATGGCTCAAGAAACAGCACTGGCAAGTTTAGAACAACGGATGGCTTCTCTTGAAACTGTTATACAAACTTTGGTAAAAGAAATTCAGGCCCAGAGGGCAGAAAACATCAATTTCAAGAAGGAGCTATTGGACACATGGAAGCAAGTGCTGGAAAACACACAGAAGACTGAAGAATTGGAAGGGGGGTTGGTGGGGGTTAAGGGAGAGATTAAAAATGTTATTAAAGAGGTTGGGGAAACAAATGGGCATGTGTCTAGGATAGATATGGAAAGAATGACATATTTTTTGAGATTTCAGAACGTTCTTGAGGAATCTGGTGAATGCCTCCCTGATCTTATGAGCACAATTTTAGCAGACTATTTACAAAAACCTAAAGATGAGATCAGGGGGGACATTGACCTAGCCTACAGAATTAACTCAGCATATGCCAGGATAAATGAAGTGCCTAGAGAGATACATGTGAAATTTGTTAGAAGGTCAACCAGAGAGGAAATCATGAAAGTGCAGAGAGGTAGTCCATTAATCTACCAACAAAAAGAGGTTGCTATCTTGAAGCAGATCCCTAGAAAGATTCGAGAAGCAAGGAGGAAATTTTCCTTCTTGTCTAAAATTTTATTTGATCATGGGATTTGGTTCAAGTGGGTGACACCCGAAGGGATGCTGGTGTTCTGGGAAGGAGGAAGAGTGAGGATTAAAACAGTTGTTGAGGCGGAAGCCTTTCTTAAAAAACATTCCTCTGCCCTGGGGGAAGATCCAGGGGGGACGGAGGGGGCCGCGGCCCCGCCCGCTGGGGGCCAGGGAGGAGAAAAAGAAGATACAATAGCCAAGAGACTTAGATCGAAAAAATAACTTTGCCTTGATTTTTCTGAACAATTTTGCATAATATTTGTATCTGGATTTTTTGTAAATGTCTGACAGCATGGAATTGAGAATTTAGGTATATGTACTTGCTTTTACCTTGTAGTGTTATGAAAAAAAAATTTTTTTTGGTTATTTTATTACTGTGTATTTTGAGGTCTCGGAAGGGCCGACGACTCTGACGTGAATGCTCTCAAAATTTCTTTGTATCCCTTACCCTACCCTATAGAAAAAATGTAAAACCAATAAAACTTTTTCAATATAAAAAAAAAAGAAGAATGGTGGAGATTTGTTATGTAGTTTCGTGCAGTTCTGTTTACTCGTATTTGATGGTTTGCTTGTATTGAGTTTTTAGTGTAAACCTCTAATCCTCTCTCCAATCTGGTGGCCTTATAACAGGGGCGGGATACAAATATTTTTATTACTGGTTCTGTGGGTGTGGCTTGGTGGGCATGACAGGGGAAGGAGACTGCAAAATCCCCATTCCCTCCCCACTCCAGGGGAAGGATACTGCAAAATCTCCATTCCCTCCCCACTCCAGGGGAAGGAGACTGCAAAATCCCCATTCCCTCCCCACTCCAGGGGAAGGAGACTGCAAAATCTCCATTCCCTCCCCACTCCAGGGGAAGGATACTGCAAAATCCCCATTCCCTCCCCACTCCAGGGGAAGGAGACTGCAAAATCCCCATTCCCTCCCCACTCCAGAGGAAGGATACTGCAAAATCCCCATTCCCTCCCCACTCCAGGGGAAGGAGACTGCAAAATCCCCATTCCCTCCCCACTCCAGGGAAAGGAGACTGCAAAATCCCCATTCCCTCCCCACTCCAGGGGAAGGATACTGCAAAATCTCCATTCCCTCCCCACTCCAGGGGAAGGATACTGCAAAATCCCCATTCTCTCCCCACTCCAGGGGAAGGATACTGCAAAATCTCCATTCCCTCCCCACTCCAGGGGAAGGATACTGCAAAATCCCCATTCCCTCCCCACTCCAGGGGAAGGAGACTGCAAAATCTCCATTTCCTCCCCACTCCAGGGGAAGGAGACTGCAAAATCCCCATTCCCTCCCCACTCCAGGGGAAGGATACTGCAAAATCTCCATTCCCTCCCCACTCCAGGGGAAGGATACTGCAAAATCCCCATTCCCTCCCCACTCCAGGGGAAGGAGACTGCAAAATCTCCATTCCCTCCCCACTCCAGGGAAGGAGACTGCAAAATCCCCATTCCCTCCCCACTCCAGGGGAAGGATACTGCAAAATCTCCATTCCCTCCCCACTCCAGGGGAAGGAGACTGCAAAATCCCCATTCCCTCCCCACTCCAGGGGAAGGAGACTACAAAATCTCCATTCCCTCCCCACTCCAGGGGAAGGATACTGCAAAATCCCCATTCCTTCCCCACTCCAGGGGAAGGATACTGCAAAATCCCCATTCCCTCCCCACTCCAGGGGAAGGATACTGCAAAATCCCCATTCCCTCCCCACTCCAGGGGAAGGATACTGCAAAATCCCTGTTCCCTCTCCACTCCAGGGGAAGGATACTGCAAAATCCCCATTCCCTCCCCACTCCTGGGGGAAAGATATTGCAAAATCCCCATTCCCTCCCCACTCCAGGGGAAGGATACTGCAAAATTCCTGTTCCCTCTCCACTCCAGGGGAAGGATACTGCAAAATCCCCATTCCCTCCGCACTCTTGGGGGAAAGATATTGCAAAATTCCCATTCCCTCCCCACTCCTGGGGGAAAAGGTATTGCAAAATCCCCATTCCCTCTCAATGAGCTGGGACTTGGGAGGCAGAGAATAGATGGGGGTGGGGCCAGCCAGAGTACCAATTTACCAGTTCTCTGAACTACTCAAAATTTCCGCTACCGGTTCTCCAGAACTGGTCAGAACCTGCTGAATACCGCCTCTGCCTTATACCTCCTTTGTAAAATAGTTACCATCACACAGAATAACAGAGTTGGAAGGGACCTTGGAGATCTATAGTCCAACCTCCTGCTCAAGCAGGAGACCCTAAACCATTGCGGACAATTGGCTGCCCAGTCTCTTCTTGAAAGCCTCCAGTGATGGAAAACCCACAACTTCTGGAGTCAACTTCTGTTCCACCGATTATCCTCACTGTTGGGAAATTTCTCCTTAGTTCTAGGTTGGAACTAAGTTGGTAAATCAAGACAAATCATTTCCTTCTCTTCAAGGAAAAACAAACACACCCCAACTGCCTTTTGAAAAGCACCTTTGGGACATTATGGAGTCCAGTTTCTGTTTGGTTGCCTTGTTTTCACAGGGGGGGGGGCATTTAAAGGTGAAACGATCCCTCCCAACAGGCATCAATTCCACACTTCCCAGTTCTTTGACAACATTCACCCTTGAACACAGGCAGAAGTCCAACGGGGCAGAGAAGGCAGACAAGCGTGCTCAAGGCGTTGGAGATGGCATCAACACAAGACTTACTTCAGGTAATTGTTGCGAAAGCTGGCACAGGCACAGAAGACGATGCAGAGGAGGCAGACGGCTACCGTGACTCCGGTGATAGAATGAACTAAGATATCTGCAGGTGAAGGACAAAGGAGAACATGGAAGCAGAGAGGAAGACTTCCTACTTTCCTTCTAACAACCATCCCGGAAGGTAGGCTGCGGAGAGAGAGAGAGAGGGAGGGAGGAAAGAGGGAGGGAGAGAGGGAGGGAGGGAGGGAGAGAGAGAGAGGGAGGGAGGGAAAGAGGGAGGGAGGGAGGGGAGAGGGAGGGAGAGAGGGAGGGAGAGAGGGAGGGAGAGAGGGAGGGAGGGAAAGAGGGAGGAGAGAGGGAGAGGAGGGAGGGAGGGAGGAAGGGGAGAGGAAGTGGGAGGGAGGGAGGGTGGGAGGGAGGGAGGGAGAGAGGGAGGGAGGGAGAGAGAGAGAGGGAGGGAGAGAGAGAGAGGGAGGGAGAGAGAGAGAGAGAGGAGAGAGGGAGGGAGGGAGGGACTGTCTAAACCCTCCTCATGAACTTCTGTTGCTGAGGAAAGACCTGATCCTGAATCCCTATGATGTCAATTCCATGTCAAGATATACCACAATGGTACTCCAAAGTGTTAAACTTCTCTTCTCTTCTGTTATTTTGCATTTTTTCTCTTCTCTTCTATTTTCTTCTACTGTTATTGTGTAATTTTTTTTCTTTCTCTTCTGTTATTGGTAATATTCTCATCTGTTATTTTATAATTTTCTTCTATTTTTTACTATTATTTTGTAATTCTCTTCTAGTTATTTTGTAATTTTTTTTCTTCTCTTCTCTTCTCTTCTCTTCTCTTCTCCTCTCCTCTCCTCTCCTCCCTCCCCCTCCCCTCCCCCTATTCCCTTCCTATTCCCATTCCACTCCACTCCACCTCTGCCCACCCTTCTCTTTAAGGTGGCAAAAAGAACCAGCAGTCGTTACCTGTGAATCCCTCCGGCAAAGTCTGCACATCCTTCACGCTGGAATATGGTCCTGTTCCCACAACCGTCTTGGCTCCCACCTTGAAGAAATATCTGGTGTCGCTCTCCAACCCGTCAACTTCAGCGCTGAAGGCACTGCCTGGAGAAGAGAGGAATTCTGGATGTGGTATCAGATTCCAATATTCCAGCCCCAAAGGTTGCAGCAAGTTGAAGCTGCTTTCTTCCTGCCCAGATGATCCACGCTCTCCAGTGATGTATGCATGGAGGAGCCCAAGAAAGTGATGACCCCCATAAAAAATAACAGAATAACAGAGTTGGAAGGGACCTTGGAGGTCTTCTAGTCCAACCTCCCGCTCAGGCAGGAGACGCCATACCATCCCAGACAAACAGTTGTCCAATCTCTTTTTCTAAGCCCCCAGCCTCCACAACTTCTGAAAGCAAGTCATTCCACTGATTAATTGTTCTCACTGTCAGGAAATTTCTCCTTAGTTCTAGGTTGCTCCTCTCCTTCCTTGGTTCCCATCCGTTGCTTCTTGTCCTGCCCTCAGGTGGTTTAGAAAATAGGTTGACCCCCTCGTTTGTGGTAGCCCCTCAAATATTGGAAGACTGTTATCATGTCACCCCTAGTCCTTCTTTTCATTAAACTTGACATACCCAATTCCTGCAACCGTTCTTCATATGTTTTAGCCTACTGTCCTCTAATCATCCTTGTTGCTATGGTTGGCTGGGGAATTCTTGGAGTTAATGTCTACAAGACTTGCTACGATCATCTCATCCTTAGTCCTTCTTTTCATTGAACTTTTAAAAAGTGAACTTCGATTGCAGGATGATGGTCAACATCTTGAATTTTGGACACCCCCTCCCTTTGCAGACAACTCTGGATGTTTCTATGCATTTGCAGATCTAAGGCTCACCCTCTTTGGTCAAGAGAGTCCACATCTCATCCGGCTGGGTGCAGTTGGCATTGTAGAGGATGACATATTCCACAATGATGCCATTCGGTTCCAAGGGGGGACACCAGTGAATCTGGACCGCATATGGGTTGATGGGGTGCAACTGCAGGTCAGAAGGGGGAGTGGAGGGCCCTGCGGGAGAACAGCAGAGGCAGCAGAAGACAGAAAGCAAGCATAAGGTGATCTGGAGTTTGCCTCTGAAACTCTTCCCGCACCCAAGTTCCCTGATTAGTCAAATCAAATCAAATCAAATCCAGGTCTAAGGCCAGATATAAACAAAGATAAAATAAAAGTAATGTATCCATATCTATACCTATACCAATACCTATATCTGTTTGTCTGTCTATCTAGCCACCCACCTACACACCCACATATCCATCCATCCATCCATCTATCCATCCACCCACCCACCTACATATCCATCCACCTTTCCATCCATCCATCCATCCATCCATCCATCCATCCATCCATCCATCCATCCATCCATCTACCTCTATCTTCTATCCATCCATCCATCCATCCATCCATCCATCCACCCACCCACCCACCCACCCATATATCCATCCGCCTTTCCATCCATCCATCCATCCATCCATCCATCCATCCATCCATCCATCCATCCATCTACCCACCCACATATCCATCCGCCTTTCCATCCACCCATCCACATATCCATCCACCTTTCCATCCATCCATCTATCCATCCATCCATCCATCCATCTCCCTCTATCTACTATCCATCCATCCATCCATCCATCCGTCTGTCTATCATCTACCTAAAATGACCATCTCCATAGATTTGCTTGCAATCTCCTTTCTGGTGGTTGACAACTCTTGGAAATAATGAAATAATTAATAATAAAAATACAATGATGAAATGAAATAATAAAATAAGTAAATGACATGAAATAATACAATGAAATGAAATAAATAATAAAATGAAATAAATGAAATAATAAATGAAATAATAAAATGAAATAAATGAGTAAAATGAAATGAATGAAATAATACAATGAAATGAAATAAATAATAAAATAATAAATAAAATAAAAATAAAATAAAATCTAGAATCTCCTGGTTTTTTGTTTTTTTAAAGGACTCCTTTCCTGCTGTACTAAGAGGAGGATCCTCCTTTGTTATTCCCATCCCATTGCCAGGTAACATTCCATGCTTCTCTGCTTACTGTCTGGGAGGGTGAAGCACTCCACCATATTTCCAAAGGGACTATCCATTCTGACACCGTTGGATTGCACCGCAAACTCGTATCTTGTGAATGGTTTCAGTCCGCTGATAAGAACGTCCTCTTTAGAGCTACGGAGAAGAAGGAGGAGGAGGAGGAGGAGGAAGAGGAGGGGGAGGAGGAGGAAGAGGAGGAGGAGGAGGAGGAGGAGGAGGAGGAGGAGGAGGAGGAGGGGAAGAAAATTCCCATGAGGGGATGGACCCAGAATCGCACAAACAGGCCTCCTTCCAAACCTTTGAATGCTAGAATCATAGAACGATAGAAATTTAGGGCTGGAAGGAACAGAGAACATAGAATCCCAGGCCTGGAAGGGCCCTTGGGAGGTCTTCTAGCCCAACTCCCTGCCCCAAAGCAGGAGTCCTTATACCATCCTGGACAAATGAAAAAGGAATATCTCGGTAGCCAACATGGGGCTTTTACCAAGTTCTGATTTAGCTTTTGTTTTATCTAAAGCAGGGGTAGTCGACCTTTTCATACCTACCGCCCACTTTAGTGTCTCTGTTAGTAGTAAAATTTTCTAACCGCCCACCGGTCCCACAGTAATAGTGATTTATAAAGTAGGAAGTCAATTGAATTTTAAAAAAGGGGAAAGTGCTTCAGTATCGAACAAAACCCCTCCCGCCCACCATGAAAGCTGGAATGCCCATTAGTGGGCGGTAGGGACCAGGTTGACTACCACTGGTCTAAAGGATTTAAAAACAGATTAAAAATCTGGTGGGTCAGAGAATCTGACAACTACCCAAAGCGATTTCTTTGGGTCTCTAGAAAGACTAGTGAGGGATACACAAAAGATAAAAGAAAGATTGAAGTTTAACAGAGACAAGTTTAACAGAGTTGGAAGGGACCTTGTAGTAGGTCATCTAGTCCAACCCCCTCGCCCAAGCAGGAGACACCTACACAAATCTCAAAACAGCTCAGGAAACTAAAGACTATAACATAAAGGCAATTGGACTTTGGTTTCCCTTGAAAGTGTTTTGCTTCTCATCCCAGGAGCTTCTTCAGAGCTTCTTGGATGAGAAGTGAAATGTCTTCAAGGAAAAACAAAGTCCAGCTGCCTTTTGGGAAAAAGCACTTTTGGGACAACCATGACCTGGATGGCTGAGAATCCCCACAGACACTGTAATATGACAGAGAAAACATAAATGCTCCTCACTAGATGATCTGAATGGTTGCAATAAGAAAAACCCTGTTTCTAATTACAATACAATACAATACAATACAATAGCAGAGTTGGAAGGGACCTTGGAGGTCATCTAGTCCAACTCCCTGCCTAGGCAGGAAGCCCTGTGCTATTTCAGACAAATGGCTATCCAACATCTTCTTAAAAAACTTCCAGTGTTGGGGCATTCACAACTTCTGGAGGCAAGTTGTTCTAATTGTTCTAATTGACTAATTGTTCTAACTGTTAGGGAATTTCTCCTCAGTTCTAAGTTGCTTTACTGCTTGATTAGTTTCCACCCATTGCTTCTTGTTCTGCCCTCAGGTGCTTTGGAGAACAGCTTGACTCCCTCTTCTTTGTGGCAGCCCCTGAGATATTGGAACACTGCTACCATGTCTCCCCTAGTCCTTCTTTTCATTAAATTAATTCTTTGGTAAGAAAAGCCCCCATGTTAATTCTGCTTGCAACTGTCCATGGCACAATAATGACAGCACGATGTCCACCCATGGCTCCCCTTGTGCAATGCACCAGGATGCTTGCGACATCTCGTACTCTCCTACCTTGTGGAATACATCACGAGCGAGGCATTCTTTAGCCCCCAAGGGCTGAATCGCACTGTGTAGTTGACAATCTTCACAGTGGTGAAGTTGGGTTTTTTCCAGCGTAGCCAAATCGTCGTGGAACTATTGGAATTGACGTGGAGATGCCCAGGAGGTGGTGGGGGACCTTTATGAAATGGAAGATCTGAGAAGATAACCACGGGAAAGAAGGAGGAGGAGGAGAAGAGGAAAGAGAAGGAGAAGAAGAAGAAGGGGAAGAAGAAGAAGAAGAAGAAGAAGAAGAAGAAGAAGAAGAAGAAGAAGAAGAAGAAGAAGAAGAAGAAGAAGAAGAAGAAGAAGAAGAAGAAGAAGAAGAAGAAGGGGAAGGGGAAGAGGAAGAAGGAAGAGGAGGAGGGGAAGAAGAGCAGGAAGAAGGGGAAAGAAGAAGAGCAAGGAGGAGGAGAGGAAGGGGAAGGAAAAGAAGAAGGGGAAGAGGAAGAAGGAGGACGGGAAGAAGAACAGGAAGAAGGGGAAAGAAGAGGAAGAGGAAGGAGGAGGGCGAGGGGAAGGGGAAGAAGAAGGGGAAAGAAGAAGAGGAAGAGGAAGAAGAAGAAGGGGAAAGAAGAGGAGGAGGAGGAGGAAGAAGAGGAAGGAGAAGAAGAGGAAGAAGAAGAAGAGGAGGAAGAGGAGGAGGAAGAAAAAACAAAAGAAAGAAAAATACATCTGGAGTTATGAATACAGGTGTGGAAGGGATAGTATCACAGTCATTGCTTAACGAAGGCGGTGAGAAAAGTCGTGAAACGGCAAAACCCACTTAACAAATTTCTCATCTAGCAACATGGGGCTTAATCTTGGTCGTAAGTTGAGGACTACTTCCAATAACTCCACTTTTTGAGTAGCTTAGGCCAGGGGTGGGCAAACTTTGCAACTTTAAGTCTGAAGGACTTCAGCTCCCAGACTTCTCCAGCCAGCTTTGCTTTAAGTCTTTAAGCTTTGCTGGCTGGAGAAATCTGGGAGCTGAAGTCCTTCAGACTTAAAGTTGCAAAGTTTGCCCATCCCTGGCTTAGGCTTATGTTTGAAGCAGTTGCAAAAAGTGTTCCAATTCAACCTTGAAAGAAAAGACACCTACCAGCTGCAGTGACAGGCGCTCGCTCCGTCCTGCCCTTCCACACGGCTGCATAGCCCTCTTCGTGTTTGTTGAAAGCCATCAGCCTGATTTCATAAAGCTGCCCAGGAACTGGACGGAGTAAAAACAGAGTTAAGCACTGAACAAAATGTTCAAAAGAGGCAAAAGACAGGAAAAAAAAAATAGTTTAGCTGAACTCTGGCATTCTGCCAACCTGCTAGTGGGAAATTATTATTTTTTCCATGTTTTATTGATTTCATTCTATTGCTTTCCGTTTCCATCAAACAATGTGTGCGATCTGGGTACAATTATTTAAACCAGGGGTAGTCGACCTTTTTATACCTACCGCCCACTTTTGTATCTCTGTTAGTAGTAATATTTTCTAACCGCCCACCGGTTCCACAGCAATGGTGATTTATAAAGTAGGGAAGTCAATTAAATTAAAAAAAGGAAAGTGCTTCAGTATCGGACAAAACCCCTCCCGCCCACCATGAAAGCTGGAACGCCCGCTAGTGGGTGGTAGGGACCAGGTGACTACCACTGGGTTAAACAATCATCATCCACCTATTTGTTATTATATTCGTCAGGTAGAGCACCCTGGGGAGATTGGGGAAGGCCCCACCTCCTGCGCATGCGCGGCTGACACCGAAAACCAATTGGCTGGTGGGAGGCCTATGCGCATGCATGGTGGAGCTGGGCTGGCGTGACGGCTGGCGTGGCCAGAGAGTGGGTTTTGTGTGCCACCTATGGCACCAGTGGTGGGTTCCGGGTGGTACGCCCCAGGATGGTGGTAGCAGTCATCCTACAGGAATGGTGCTTCGGAGGGCCAGCCTAACATTTGTCAACTTTAAGATGGGTGGACTTCAATTCCCAGGCTTCTCCAGCCCGCCATGCTACATTTGGAGCAATTTGGAGCATATTTTTGGAGTGTTGGGACACGCCCGGCTGGGGAATTCTGGGAATTGAAATTTAACACCCAGCTTAACGTCGCCAAGACTGAGAAACGCTATTATCCAAGCAATGGCCAGCCCCGAACAGATCCCTAAACTCCACCAGGCTAACCAGGAAAAGGCAGATGCTGGTGGAACTTTTGTTGCTCTTGTTTGAACCTCAATGGCTCAACGATTTGGGGTTCCCCAATTGTAGGTCAATGGTGCAAAAGGCCATGCCACGCCCCCCTCCGAAAGCAGAGACCCCCGAAGTAGGTCATTGAAACGGCTCCATTGCCTGCTGCCAATGTACAAATGGGGCAAGCTTTCTTTCTCTTTCTTTTTTTACTTCCTTAATCCAATTAAATAGTTGCATGAGGCCGGTGCACCGCTGCAGGCTGCCCAAAGCAACCCCCCACCCCACCCCCCAGGCCAGTTCAAAAGGAGTTTGGCAAGGGTGGGAGAATCCGGCAACTGCCAACTCTGGCCAATTCTGCAATGGACAGCCAAAAGACAGGCTGTTTCTTTCTGTCTTTGGCTGGCACTTTCCTCTCTCTGTTTCACTGCCTTGTTGAAAGATATTCTTTAAAAACTGTCCCATAACCTCATTCCCTCCCCCCTTTTATTTTCCTCCCTCCCCCCCTCCCCCCTCTCTTTCTTTCTCTTTTTCTCCCCCTCTCTCATTCTGTCATTCTCTCTCTCATTCTCTTTCCCTCTCTAATTCTCTCTCCCTCTCATTCTCTTTCTCTCTTTCTCTGTCATTCTCTCTCTCTCATTCCCTCTCTCATTCTCTTTCTCTCCCTCCCTCACTCTCTCCCTCTCTCATTCTCTCCCTCCCTCATTCTCTCTCCCTCTCTCATTCTCTCTCTCTCTCATTCTCTCTCTCTCTCATTCTCTCTCTCTCTCTCATTCTTTCTCCCCCCTCTCTCATTCTCTTTCTCATTCTCTCCCCTCATTCGCTTTCTCTCTCATTCTCTCCCTTTCTCTCTCTCCCCCTCTCTTTCTTTCTCTTTTTCTCTCCCTATCTCATTCTCTCTCCCCCTCTCTTTCTTTCTCTTTTTCTCTCCCTCTCTCATTCTGTCATTCTCTCTCATTCTCTCTCCCTCTCTAATTCCCT
Organism: Rhabdophis nuchalis; assembly: GCA_039707465.1. Taxonomy (NCBI): domain Eukaryota; kingdom Metazoa; phylum Chordata; class Lepidosauria; order Squamata; family Natricidae; genus Rhabdophis; species Rhabdophis nuchalis. The sequence continues at coordinate 15,941,762 of CM077659.1, forward strand.
ATCTCTCTGTCATTCTCTCTCTGTCATTCTCTTTTTCTTTCATTCTCTCTCCCTCTCTCCCTCTCATTCTCTCTCCCCTCTCTCTCATTCTCTTTCTCATTCTCTCCCCTCATTCTCTTTCTCTCTCATTCTCTCCCCCTTCTCATTCTCTTTCTCATTCTCTCTCCCTCTCTCATTCTCTCTCTCTCTCTAATTCTCTCTCTCTCTGTCATTCTCTCTCCCTTTCTCATTCTCTCTCTCTCTCTCTCTCTCTCTCTCTCTTTATGGATCTACTTATTTGGAATTGCTGGAATGGCTGAGAGTTTCCAAATAGAAAGAAAATGAGGCCCGGCCCTCGTCCCCCCCACTCTCCTCATTAGCTTCCCCAATGAAGCCTCGTTAATTAAGGGTGGGCCTATTCACTGCCTGTGGTTACAAGGAGCCAGCTCTTTCTCAGTTCCACAAAGCAGCCTGCAAACGCCCCCTTTGAGCACTGTCAATGGGATCCCTCTTGCTTGGACTATATTGCAGGCAGGATGGACCGGGTGTGTGTGTGAGGGGGGTGAGGGCAGGCGGCTGGCTTCCAGCTCGCCTTCCCCACCAAGGGAAAAAAAAAAAAAGCACAAGAGGAGGATCAAAAGGCCCAGCCACGTTTGCATCTGGAAGAGGAATCGCATTTAAACAGCCCTTCTCAGCTGGCTCTGCAGATCGCAAGGGGTTTTTTGTGGGCTCTAAAATAAAGTTGGCAGCCCCAGGAAGAGAAGGGCAAAGGGAGAAACGGGGCGGGTGGTCTTTGGGGGGGAAGGCAGGGAGGGAGATGCAGAACTGTCCAGAGGGTTAATTAAAAGGGTAAATCCTAAGTTTCTTCCCCCCAAGCAAGGGATAAAATGTGTGGCCTGACATCATGATGGAAATCCCACCCTTTGGGTCCCTAAAGGAACTTGCTTTTTTAAAATTTATTTATTTATCCATCCATCCATCCATCCATCCATCCATCCATCCATCCATCCATCCATCTATTTATTTATTGTGTGGAGAAGAGCAATGAATCTATCTATCTATCTATCTATCTATCTATCTATCTATCTATCTATCTATCTATCTATCTATCTATCTATCTATCTATCTATCTATCTATCTATCTATCTATCTATCCTATCCTATCCTATCCTATCCTATCCATCCATCCATCTATCTCTATCTATCCATCCACCCACCCACCCACCCACCCACCCACCCACCCACCCACCATATCTGTCTGTCTGTCTGTCTGTCCGTCCGTCCGTCCGTCCGTCCGCCCGCCCGCCCGCCCGCCCGCCCGCCCGCCCGCCCACCCTATCTATCTATCTATCTATCTATCTATCTATCTATCTATCTATCTATCTATCTATCTATCTATCTATCTATCTATCTATCTATCTATCTATCTATCTATTATTCATTCATTCATTTATTTTTTTATTTTTTTATTTTTTTATTCACATTTATAACCCGCACCCATCTCACCATAAAGGGACTCAGGGCGGCGAACAGAGATTTAAAATCAATTATACATAAATACAAAATATTATTAAATAATAACGAAATTAAATCAATATCCTGCTTAACTTAAAATAAGTTTAAATTTAAAACCCAAATTACAGTTTTTATTCGTTATAAAATAATGGGTGTGGAGTAGATCATGCTAGGCCGGCCAAATGAAAATAATAAGTTTTTAGGTGCCGGTGAAACAAGCGGAGGTCTGTGATGGAACGGAGGTCGGAAGGTAGGCCATTCCAGAGGGTAGGGCCCACCACAGAGAAGGCCCTTCCCCTGGGAGCCGCCAACCGGCATTGTCCGGTCGACGGCACCCGGAGAAGACCCTCTCCCTGGGAGCGAGTCGGTCGAAGGGATGTATGGGGCAGAAGACGGTCTCGAAGGTATCTATCTATCTATCTATCTATCTATCTATCTATCTATCTATCTATCTATCTATCTATCTATCTATCTATCTATCTATCTATCTATCTATCTATCTATCATCCATCCATCCATCCATCCATCTGGCAAGAAAAATCATAAAATGGAAAGAAAAACTCGCTTCACACATTTCTCACTCAGCAACATACATTCTGGGCTCAATTGTTGCCGGAAGTCAAGGACAATCCTGTACATAGCATGGATTTCCTCTCCCCATAAACAGACCGAAACAGATCAATCCGAAACCCCCCACTTCCTCTTGATCCCTGTTCCCAGTGAATGCTCCATCCATCCATCCTAGTAGAGAACCCTTCCAGAAAGCTCACCTAGTTGTCTCAGCTCGTGATGCTTCACTTTCTTCTTCAGTTTGATGGGTCCGACGTCCCGGAGACTCTTCCCTGGGCCTTCCGAAGGGGTCTCCATGCTTGACTCCTCAGAGGGGATTTCTCGGTAATACAGCTTGTAGCCAGAAATTTGTCCTTGGTTGGGTGGAGGCTGCCAACTGATCAACAGCGAGTCCATTTTGGCTTGGACCATCAACTCGGTTGGGGCAAAGAGAACTAGGAGAAAGGGACAGGGGAGTCAAGAGACACGGCCCAACTGACCAGGTTAGTCTCAAATTCATCTGCACCTCCCTAACTTTTCCCCATCCTCGCCTTCTTGAATTTGCCTCTAGCTATAAATCAATCTGAATTGCGTTACAGGTAGTCCTTGTACCAGAGGTCATATAGGGACCGTTCAACGTTACAACCGCACTGAAAAAAGGGAGTCACGACCATTTTTCATGGTTGACGCCTCTCCGTGGTCACGCGATCGAAATTCAGGTGCTTGGCAGCTGATTCAGGACTATGACGGTCACAGTGTCCTGGGGTCACGTGATTCCCCTTTGGTGACCTTCCGGCAAGTTTGTTAGGATATTCAGCCTTATATTGGGTTGACAATATATATGAGCCTATGTTCTTAAGGAGTTATGTAGCTTTAAGAACTGTGTTAAATTCTGTTTGGCTCAGCTCTACCATAAAGGAAGCTCAGGAACACAGTCCGTTCCCTTGTTCGACCACTGAGTCCTGTGTTTACTGATTGCCGCAGGAGGAGTTGAAGCTGAAGAGAGAAGAAGTATTTGTTTTGCATCACTGTAAGATAATTCTGTGTTTGGTGAAGGACTGTTGTTGTTTGAGAAGTTAGAATCACTGGTCGGAAGAAGTATTTTAGTTGCTACAAAGTAAAGACTATTTATTTTCTTACTATCAGTGTTTTAGAGTTTGTGTGTGGTTAAAGTAACCTATCTCTTTACTCTCCGGTGTATTACACTATTCCGCATTTATTTACTAACACTCGTTACGGGACCAGAGTTGTAACACTGGTTCTTAACCCAGAGTTGCTAACAAAGCCAAGTCAATGGGGAAGCCGCATTTGCTTAACAAACAAGCGGGTTGCTAGCTGATTGACTGCAGTGTTTCACGTAACAACGGTGGCAAGAAAGGTCTTCAAATGAGGCTAAACTCAATTAGCAAATGTTTCGCTTCACAATTTTGGGCTCGATTATGGTCGTAAGTCAGGGACTACCTGTAGACCGCACCGGAGGCCTCCACAGGGTCCATCCATGATGTCAAAATGGCAGATATGATTGGGCAGTGAGTGATGAACATTCAAAGGTGGGCTTTGATGACCACCATTTTGGTACTGAAGATGGCCTGGGTCAAACGTGGAAGGATTCTGAGGTAAAACCAGAGGCCGCTCACCATGGGTTTGGTTGTCCCGATCTGCAGTGCGGTGCTGAGTCCATTCTGACGGAGCTCCATAGCCCGCACTGGTGCTTGCCGTGATCCGAACTTTGTAGATTTTGTTTGGCTGTAACCCGTAAAGCACCAGCTGGGTTTCATTTCCACTGAGCTCCGTTGAAGAAATCAGGTCTGCGAAGGGGAAAAAGAGCCCAAAGATTACTTAGGTAACCAAAACAAATGGGCCTATCAAACAGATCAGGGCAGTGGTGAAATTCAAATGTTTTATTACCAATTCTGTGGGCGTGGCTTGGTGGGCAAGGCGTGGCTTGGTGGGCGTGGCAGGGGAAGGATACTGCAAAATCCCCAGTCGCTCCCCACTCTGGGGCCAGCCAGAGGTGGCATTTGCCGGTTCTCTGAACTACTCAAAATTTCCGCTACCGGTTCTCCAGAACCTGTCAGAACCTGCTGGATTTCACCGCTGGTTTAGCAGGGTGGTCACCAAACTTGGCAACTTTAAGACTTGTGGACTTCAGCAGAGCTGGCTGGAGAATTCTGGGAGTTGAAGTCCACAATCCTTAAAGTTGCCAAGTTTGGAATGTTCTAGAGCAGTGATGGTGAACCTTTTCGGCACTGAGTGCCCAAACCAGAACAAGAATGAAATGCGTGCGCCAAAGCACCGGAAACCCAAAGACCAGCTGGATGGCACGTACATGCCTATTTTTGGCTGGGTTTTTTGGCTGTTTTCAGGCTGTCAAAAACGGCCTAAAAACAGCCTGAAAAACACCTCCCCAAATGGTCCAAAAACAGGCTGGAAAACAGCCTGTTTTGGGGGCATTTTCCAGGTTGTTTTCCAACCATTTTCTGGCACTCTGGTGCCCATGAAGACCAGCTGGCCTTCTGGTTTGCATGCCGGAAACCAGAAGAGCAGCTGAAGACGGTGCGTGTGCCCACAATGAAGGCTCTGCATGCCACTTCTGGCACGGGTGCCATAGGTTCACTCTCACGGTTCTAGAGTGTCAATAACCAACCCTTCCACATCATAAGGCCCTCAGGAGCCCTCTGTCTCACCTTCCTTGAGAGAAGCATACTCAAGTTTGTACTTGATGATCTTTCCGTTGCTCAGTTCTGAAGGGAGAGGCTGCCATGCCGCCTTGATGTCAGTCGGAGTTACACTGGACAGGGAAATCTGAGGGGCTCCACCAGGAACTAGAAGCGAGCAATAAAAGAGATCATGCCACCTCAAAATTACAGCAGTACAGCCTGAGAAGATATATTTCAACTTGGAGGACTGTCTATTCAAAGATATGTTCTCCAGTTAGACTAATTTCTCTGGGAGTTTAAGGAATTCTGGATAGTATCCTTGCCTGCACTAGTTAGATGACACCACTGGTCCTCTATCATGTCCCTTCCACATATTTGTTACATTTTTGGAGAGGTCTTTGGAGATTCTTGGTCATCCAGGTCAGGGTTGTCCCAAAGGTGCTTTTTCGAAAGGCAACTGGACTTGCTTTGTTTTGGCTTGAAGAGGTTTCGCTTCTCAGCCAAGAAGCTTCTTCAGTTCTTGATGGAATGGTGGAGGACGGAAGGATTCTGGCAGTTAATATAAACCCTTCTATCCTCCACCATCCAGTCAGAACTGAAGAAGCTTCTTGGATGAGAAGCCAAATGGCTTCAAGGAAAAAAGAAGCCCAGTTGCCTTTCGAAAAAGCACCTTCAGGACTTCGGCTTTCAATGTTTGTAAGTTGCCCAGAGTTGCCTCTAGTTAAGAAGGGTGACAAATAAGTCTAATAAAATCAATAATACACTCAATTTTTCCAACCATAAGCCACCTAGCCCCAGGAGTGGGATTCAGCCGGATTGGACCAGCTCGGGAGAACCGGATGTTAATTTTAAGATGGTTCACCGAACTGGTAGTTACAAGAAGCAGCTCACCCCACCCACCCTGCCCCTCCCTTCGCAGGAATCTCCACGTGGCCCATTCAGCATGCCAGGTAAGTGCAGGACACAGGTGGAGGCTCTGGGAGGTTGAAAAACAGACCTACCTGTTCTGATCCCCCCCTTTCTCCGACTAACACAAGACTGGCTGCCTGCCACTAACTCTCTTGGCTGCTTGCCTTGAATGACTCTGAACAGATATGAAGCTTCCTAACTCGACTAAACACGAACCTGAAAATCAACACGAATAAACACGAACCTAGAAATCCAACGTTGTTCTCTGCAAGGACTTTCTTAGCCAAGACTTCCTTTTAAACCCTCTTGGGAGGGGCCAGCCATTAGGCAGCTGGGACTAATTCAAATCCTACGAGTTCGCTTCTGATGCACTTGAAGCCTCCTTTTTTCAGCCCTTCTCACTCTAGCATCAGGGACAAACTGGCCCTGATCCTCCCCACTACTCCAAATCCCAGGTGCCTCCTGATGACCAGCCGGGCTCTCTGCTCTCTCAAGGTCTCCCTCCTCCTCCAGAGCAGACTCATAGGACTCCTCACTGGAGGAGTCCATCAGCAGCTCATCCGGAGCTGGCTGGGCCACAACACCTACCAAAGTCCAAAAACGAGCCCGAGGGAGGCAGAGAACCGGTTGCTAACATTTCTCAGATCCACCCCTGCCTAGTCCCATTTCAACCTAGTTGGGCACCTCATGGAAACCTGTCACATCCTGACCAGCTAAACCATCAATTATTTACACCTCCCAGTTTCAGGTGGCCCCCCCAGGGCAGATCTTCTCAGTTTCTATTCTACCAACCATCTTCCAGGGTCTGCACATTGATGGATGAGGAGGTCCGGCTAGCTCCAAGCTGGGAGTAGGCCACCACGTAGAAGATGTAATTGGTGTTGGGCTCCAAGTCTTTCACCGAAAACTCAGTGGTGTCATTATTCACCGCAAACTGGTACTCCACGTTGTCAGCACCTAGAGAAGGTACACAACGCTGTCAGACAGAAAAAAAAGAAGAAAGAAGAAGAAAGTTTTGTTCTTTCTTTAAACTAGTTGCTTGCGAGATGCTTACAAAAACGCCCTCAACAATTTTCACCCTGGGGGTTTCTTTTTTATTTTTAATTGGGGGGGGGGAGTTAAAAATGTCAGGATGGCAGTCACAACTCTGCAACTGAAGCCCCATCATTTTACGAAGGGTATAATATACAATCCCCGCAGATGGGGATTGCAGCCAAGAAATTAAAAGACGCTTGCTCCTGGGGAGGAAAGCTATGGGAAATCTAGGCAGCATCCTAAAAAGCAGAGACCTCACCCTGTCAACAAAAGTGCATCTAGTCAAGGCGATGGTTTTCCCAGTTGCCATGGATGGCTGTGAAGGTTGGACCGTAAGGAAGGCCGAGCACCAAAGAATGGAGGCCTTTGAACTCTGGTGCTGGAGAAGACTCCTCCACTGAGTCCCTTGGACTGCAAGGCCATCCAACCGGTCAGGCCTGGAGGAGATCAATCCTGACTGCTCTTTAGAAGGCCCGATCCTGAAGAGGAAACTCAAATACTTTGGCCACCTAATAAGAAGGAAGCAGAGGTGGGTTGCTACCGCTTCACATCAGTTTGGGCAAACCGGTAGTGGAAATTAGGACTAGGTCGCCGAACTGGTAAGGACGGCAGGCTGGCCATGCCCCTGAAGCAGTTCCCTGGTCGCCACTGCTGTTGCCAGCTTGTTTTTCAGTCATTTTTTCATGGTCTGCGCATGCACAAAACAATTTACAGGCAATTGTGCATGCATGTGCAGTGCACATCTGGCATGCATGTGAGTGAAGCGAACCACCAGCAACACTAGCAGCAACCCACCCCTGGAAGGAAGGACTCCCTGGAGAAGAGCCTCATGCTGGGAATGATGGAGGGCAAAAGAAGAAGGGGACGACAGAGAAGGAGGTGGCTGGATGGAGTCACTGAAGCAGTTGGCATAAGCTTAAACGGACTCTAGGGGATGGTAGAGGACAGGAAGGCCTGGAGGAACGTTGTCCATGGGGTCACCAGGGGTGAGACACGACTTCGGAACTAACAACAATATCATGTACGAAAAAAGCTGTAAGGCATTAATCTTGATGATCTAACACTCTCCTATTACCTTTTTAAAATCCCGTTCCCTCTGCATAGGTCTCTATGAGTTATGTTGATAAAATCTTTTTAAGCTCTCCTGCTTAGAGAGGTCTCCATGCCAGGAATGGAGCAGAATGTTCATCTTGCATTTCAGGAGAAGCAGGGAGAAGCAACCAGCCAAGAAATACGGCAGCACTAACCCATCTCCGCAGCGGAAAATATTAAAAAGGCAGGGTGCTAATTGGAAAATTAAGGCAACACATTCATTACCTCCCTCTCTGATCACCTCAAGGGGTGATAGACCATTTTCACTCATCCAGAAGATGGAAAATCGTTCCTTACTCATGCAAAGAAATAGATGGAGCCAAACCAGGAAGACCAACCTTTTGCGGTTGGACTAGAGCTTCCAACTTCCAACAGTACTTTTAATAAGAGCGCATAGATCTTTATTATTTTCACTGAGCGCTTAATTCAACTCATTCGGTCTGGATCCCCATCTTCATTTTACTGTGTTGTAATAATTAACCAATGTTTGAATTACAAGTCTGATTAAAAGCTGCTCGGGGCCAAGTCATTTGCATCAACAGTGTAAGGCAGGGGTCCCCAACCGTTGCAACTTTAAGTCTGAAGGACTTCAACTCCCAGAATTCTCCAGCCAGCTTTGCTGGCTGGAGAATTCTGGGAGCTGAAGTCCTTCAGACTTAAAGTTGCAAAGGTTGGGGACCCCTGGTATAAGGAACCTTCAACAAGTCTGTTGCTGAGAAATTAATTAATATATTCGGGCCTTTTGCGAGTGCGTATGTCGTGTTGTAAATTAATCAGGCATCGCAAGCCATTCATTTTTCAATACATTGTGTTTCTGTGTAGAAAGGCAACTACAGGCAGGCCTTGACTTACAACAACTCACTTAGTGACCATCCCAAGTTGCAGCGGCCCTGGAAAATGTGACTTATGACCATTTTTCACACTTATGACCTTTGCAGCATTCCCACAGTCAGCTGATTTACATTCGGATGCTTGATACCTGACTCACATTTATGATGCGGCTCAGGGTCACTTCCGACAAGCCAGGTTGATGGGGAAACCAGATTCCCTTAACAACCCGGTTACCAATTTAACAACTGCAGTGATTCACTTAACAAAGGTGGCAAGAAATAGGGCAACATTCTCACTTTAGCCACTTCAATTTTGGGCTTAATTGTGGCCGTAAATTGAGGACTACCTGCATTATGTCTACAAAAGGTAGACACCTTAGCAAGACACTAAGAAAGATAGAGAATTTTATACACATTTTTTTGCTGGAGTATTGTTTTGTTATACAATTTTGACTTTTAAGATTTTTATTTCAATTTTGCACTTGTTTATGTATAATCTCAGGAGAATATTGAACATCTGATTTCCTGGGTGATACTAATAAAATAATAATTACAGAGATTTTATATATAAAAAAAAAAGAATGATAGAGAACATGCAATGGTTGGGACTATCCATCTGCCTCCCAAGTCTCCAGAATCCCAATATCCTAAACATAGTCTACAAAATTGTCTGCTACGACTTCCTTCCGGTTAGCCGGAGGCGACGGTCGGGTCTTAGACTCGTCCGCCGCTTGGTTGCTCCGGCGGCGCCTTCGGGGGCAGGGGGCTCTTGCTAAAGAGCCCCCACAGCACGGACGGCTCGCGGTGAGTCCCCCCACCCCGATGGCAGTCGGGGGGGTGGCTCCCGCCTCGTCCTAGGCACCGGAGAACGAGTTGCTGGGAGGGGGAGTTCCTCTTTCGTCCCCTTTGCCGATGGAGAGCCAGAACAGCTGCTGCAATTAAAGACGGGCTGAAAGCCGGGGCTGAAGGCAACACCGAGGCTCATGGCTACAGAGTGGATTGTGAGTGATTCCAAATTAATGCTTTCAACTTTCACTTTAAAAGAAGAAGGAGGAGGGAGTTTGTAAAACCCCTCCTCGGAAAGGAAAAAAAAGCGGCATTTTGAAATGTTCCCCAGGCTTGGGGAGGTGGAGAAATTAAAATTGTCTGCTACAACGTCCTACCTGTCAACGGCTACTTCAGATTCAACTGCAATAATACACGGGCAAACAATAGACACAAACTCAAGGTAAACTGTTCCAAACTCGATTGCAGAAAGTACAACTTCAACAACAGAGTGGTCAATGCCTGGAAGGCTCTGCCTGACTCCGTTGTCACATCCTCAAACTCTCACAGCTTCAACCTTAAACTGTCTACCATGGACCTCACCTCTTTCCTAAGATGTCTATCAAGGGGGCGTGCATAAGTGCACCAGTGTGCCTACCGTCCCTGTCCTACTGTCCCCATTTATTTGTACTCACTTCCTTTGTTCATGTCCATGATCATCTTTATACCTGCCATCTTGTACATGTTTGACAAACTAATCAATAAAATAAATAAATACATTCACGTCACCAAAATGTTGGCATTGCTAGCAACTCTTCCTCACTGTCCCCCCTCCCCTATGAAAATGGATCCACCGCAAAGCCAATTGCCTTGCTTCCCATGTTTTATCACCCTCCTACAAATCCTTCCAAAGGCCCATAACTTCTCAGCTCTGTCCCTTACAAGCTGGCTCCTTCTGTGATTAAAGTTACTCTCTACTTTGAATGAATAAGTGCATTGAAAGCTGCCCACGGCCAATGCACCCAATCAATCCATTCAATTCACAATCAGCTAAGTGCTTGAAATCCTGGCTCTCCTTTGCTGAAACATTTATGGTTTCCAACCCCCAGTAATGACTTTAAAGACTGCGTTTCTGAAGCATCCTCCCTAGTGAAGAAGCTTAGCAAATATTGTGGAACTCATAAGTACTTATTAAACATCCTCATTCAGAACAGAGGAGATAAGGGGGAAATTGAGAATAAGCCCTGAGATGGCTCAGCCTAAGCCAAAATATGATCCAATGTTCTGTTTTCCCAGTTGCTAACCAGATACAGAAAGTCTACAAGGAGGACAAATGATCTGAGAAGCTCATTCTGATAATATACTAACAGAATAACAGAGTTGGAAGGGACCTTGGAGGTCTTCTAGTCCATCCCTTTGCTCAAGTAATTTGTTTGTATTGAGTTTTTATTTTATTTTATTTTATTTTAGTTTAGTTTATTTGATTTATATACCGCACCCTTTCCCAAAAGGGACTCGGGGCGGTGCACAGGCAATTTAAAAAACATATATAAACAACAATATACAAAATATAAAACCAAATTAAATTAATATCCCTGTGCTAAAAATTTAAATACATTAAAATAATCCCTAAAACCAATTTAAAACAATTTAACTGCAGACTGTGGGCTGGGTGATGTAAGTTAGGCCAGGCCGGCCTGTTGGAAAAAATAAGTTTTAAGGTTCTGGCGGAAGGAGAGGAGATCCGTGATCGTTCTCAGTTCGGGGGGTAAGTCGTTCCAGAGAGTTGGGCCCTCCACAGAGAAGGCCCTTCCCCTGGGCGCCACCCACTGGCATTGCCTAGTGGACGGCACCCAGAGAAGTCCCTCTCTGTGGGAGCGAATCGGCCGAAGGGATGTATGGGGCAGGATGCGATCCCGAAGATAACTAGGTCCCGTGCCATGGAGCTCTTTGAAGATGATGGTCAACACCTTGTTAATTGTAAACCTCCACTCTCCTTGTCTCTCTTATAACTCTTTTACATAATAATCATCGTACATAATATGGAAGAATTGGAAGGGACCTTGGAGGTCTTCTAGTCCATCCCTTTGCTCAAGAAATTTGTTTGTATTGAGTTTTTAATTGCAAACCTCCACTCTCCATGTCTCTCTCCAATCCGGGGTGGGTGGGGGGGGCTGATAGCTCTTTCACATAATAGTAATCATCATATAGAATACGGAAGAAAAGAATAGGAAGGGACCTTGGAGGTCCTCTAGTCCAACCCCCCCTGCTCAAGCCGGAGATCCTACACCACTCCAAACAAATGGTTTTCCAATCTTTGTTTGGTAACCTCCAGTGATGAAGCACCCACAACCTCTGGAGGAGGCAAGCTAATAGAGGAACCGCTTAGTTAATTATTCTCTCTGTTAGGAAATGTCTCCTAGGTTGGCTCTCTCTCCTTGAATAGTTTCCATCCGTTCCTTCTTGTCCTACAAGGTCATTATACAAATATCATCATCATCATCATCATCATCATCATCATCATCATCATCATCATCATCTAAGGACCACATAATCCCTTGCAGGGCAACTGAATGGAGCTAGCAGAGTCTTTACTGGCCAGATACCTTTCCTGTCACCATTCCAGTGTTTTGTTTGGCAGATATATTCTCATTGTGCCCAGAGAGAGCAATATCTGCCTCTACCTAGGATCAAACACACAGCCTCCTGATTTTGAGAGCTCCACCTCTAGGCCCCCGCCCCACTCCTATTATACAAATCTAATGCGCCCCTATTTTCTTGCATTAGGATTAGCCCAAAGAGCATATCTTTAGGATACCAGAAACGCACCGAAGGCTTTTTGGTAATGAAGAGAGAATCCAATAATCTGCTCACTGTTGAACTCCGGCCGTTCCCAGGAAACCAAGACCGTGGTGCTGGAGAGAGAACTTGCCGATACCCTCTTCGGAGCGCTGGGCAGGCCTTCCCGCACAATGACCTCTAGCCTGGCCGTAGCACAGGCCATGCCAAGGTGATTTTCAGCCACGCACTGGTAGTAGCCCGCATCGTCCAAGCCGATCTGGTTGATCACGAGGGTACCGCTGCCCTGGATTTTAACCCGTCCTTTAGACAGGAGCAGCTTTCCGTTCCTCATCCAGTGTACAGTGGGCAGTGGCTCTCCTTCTGCTTTGCACACAAACCTGGCGGTGCTGGCCCGGGTGCGAGAAATGGTTTCAGGTGCCTGGGCGATTGTAGGAGGAGCTAAGGGATTAAAAAAAACACACCAAATGAGCATGGCCAGAGGTGGTATTCTACCGGTTCGAACTGGTAGCAGAAATCGCAGCTGGCCTCGTCCACTTGACCCAACTCTATGGCTTCCCATCTAGGCCCTTTTTTCGCCACATGTGTGCAAATCTGTGCACACACATGCACTCACATTTGGGAACCGGTAGGGAAGGGAAGTCAATACCACCCCTGAGCACGTCGGTTAAGGAGAGAACTTCAAAGAACAAAAGGGGATGTGTGAAGCCATTTTTGAAGATGGATGAAACCAGGTTAATTGATGAGAAGCATAGACAGACACACTGCCCAAGTTCACACAACCCACTTCTCCGTTAAGTGAATCCCCTGCTTTTCCAGGGATGCCTACTATTTCCTATCAACCATAAACCAACTCAAGAGGCGAGTTCACACAAGCTTGGCCACCTGAAAAAGGATACTTAACATCAAATCTGGAAGCTTTGAGAATACTGCTGTTGGGTTCAATCATGGCAACTGGGCCAAAGTGTGTTAATCTGAGATGTTTCGTTACTCATCCAAGTAACTTCAACAGTCAAAATAAAATAAAAAATGAGTTTGACAAAGAGTTGTTGGAATGTATACTTTTGTGTTGAATTTTTATTTACCTACAAAGCAATAAGGGCAGACTAGTATTGATCTATTTCAAGCTATTTAGCTCTCGTCAGCTAGCCACACCCTTCTAAGATTCGAACATGGGCTGCTTGCATATTAGGTAAATGTATTAACCTCTAAGCCACAGGTTCTCCTCGCTTTGTCAGCTATACCAGGGAAGAGATTAAGTGTTTTTAATACCTGGTTTACCCAAATATGAAATGGAGCATACTGTTTTCGCTTTCCCATCTTTAGGAATTCTTGAAAGATCTGGTGTCAGCGAAAGAACAAATCTGCTCTGGCGGGACTGTTTGCAACCAACCTATCCTCCCTGTAAAGGCCCACAAAATAAAATAAAAAAAACGAGGCAACTTAGCAGCTTCACAGAAATGTTGTGTTTTGTGTTCTCACCAAGGACTCGGAGCTCAGCTGCAGCTGTTACAAACTGCCTGGTTTGGGGTTTGTTGGCCCGGCATACGTAGACTCCCGCATGATGAAGCTGAACAGAAAGGATCACGAGGTTGGTCCGTCCTAACACAATCACATCCGTAGAAATCGGATCCCCATCTTTAAAGAAAAAGCAGAGCAAAGCATCTTTACGTGGAGTACCAAGTATAGGAGAAAAACATGCAGAGCTGGAGGGTTGGGTGGGTGGCGGGATTAAGCATGTCATCAGTTTAGAGTCATTGAGTTTCCAAAAGCACTTGAAGTCCAACTCCTCGTGAATTTCATTGACCGCTTTTCTGGTGCCAATGTAATGTTGAATTTTAGGCGACAAGATTCTTGTGTGTTATGCTTGAACTATTTCGGCACTACATAAATCTTCTCCACCCAAAGTTACAACGGCACTGAAAAGAATGACCTATGACTGTTTTTCACACTTATGATTGTTGCAGCATCCCCATGGTCACGTGATCAAAATTCGGATGCTTGGTTCATAGTTATGACCGTTGCTGTGTCCCGGGGGCCACGTGACCCCCTTCTGCGACCTTCTGACAAGCAAAGTCCATGGGGAAGCCAGTCTCACTTTGTGAACTGCCTTACCAACTTAACCACTGCAGTGATTCTCATAACAACCATTGCAAGAAAGGTCCTAAAATGGAGCAAAATTCAGTTAGCAACTGTCTTGCTTCGCAACAGAAATTTTGGGCCCAATTGTGGTGGTAAGTCAAGGTCTGTTTGTACTTACTCATCTAAACTTTGCTGCATTTCAAGCATTAACGCCAAAATCCCACAATATTTCAGACTAGGGTGCCAAAACTCATAGACTTTTAGTCAATTAAAACCCTATGCTATTCTTCTTATTATTATTACTGTCATCTGTGCCAGGTATCTTTATTCACTGCCTACACCTGTTCTATTCAGCAAAAATATAATTTTAATTTTCATTATTGGAGTTATTGATCAGATAGATCTCCAATTGGCCACTTTCGGCTCGGTGAACTGCCTGCTGTTAGATCTGGGCCATATCCCACCATATAAGGGAAAAAATGGCAGATTTTTATAAAACAATAGCAATATCACATACTTATTTACCACAGTGCTTCACAGCCCTCTCTAAGCAGTTTCCAGAGTCAGCCTGTTGTCCCCCAACAATCTGGCTCCTCATTTTACCCACCTTGGAAGGATGGAAGGCTGAATCAACCTGGAGCCGGTTAAGATCAAACTCCTGGCAGTGGGCAGAGTTAATCTGCAATTGCAATAGCATTTAAGACTTATATGCTGCTTCATAGAGCTTTGCAGCCCTATCTGAGTGGTTTACAGAGTCAACATACGGCTGCAACAATTCGGCTCCTCATTTTACACACCTCAGAAGGATGGAAGGCTGAGAAAACCTTGAACCTGGTGAGGTTCGAACTGCCAAATTGCAGGCAGCCAGCAGAAGCAGCCTGCAGTACCACATTCTAACCACCAGAGACTGTTCGGCGCCTGCTTCCGTGCTCAAACCCTTAAAGTGAACATCACAGAAACAACTTTAACATTAAAGTTGTTTCTGTGATCTGTATCAGAGCTCTTAATCCGAAACATAACCAAGGAGGTATTTCTGCCTGAGTACTAACACATGTGTCAGATTTCCCAGCAGATCTGAGCAAAGATTCAGCCTTCGCTCCCTGACCTTTGAAGCTGGGGAATCATTTGAGAGCAGCCTTGACTAATGTAGATCAAAAGACATCCAGGCACTAGACTTCTGTATCTTTTACAGATCAAACGCGGCATACCAATCTCGTGCTTTGTCTGTTTTTAACTTCCATTGGCAAGCCCGACTTAGTAGCCCCTACTACAAAGTTAGTTTCTCTATATTCAACTGCAGATTGTAACATTTCTTGGAATGTCCCAAAGGTGTTTTTTTCAACAGGCAACTGGACTTTCTGGGTTTTTTTTTCTTTGAAGACATTTTGCTTCTCATCCAAGAAGCTTCTTCAGCTCTGACTGGATGGTGGGGAAGGGAAGGATTTATACTCCTTGCAGACGGCTGGTCATTTGCATCCTTTTAGAGGGTCTTTGAGGCCACTTGGAGGTTTTATCTGTCTCCTTAGGGTCACCTGAGTGGGGCTCCTGATTCCTGTAGTCTGCAATTTTTTCCCTCTGGAAATCCATTCCTCCTCCCACACCATTCAAAGGATCTTCATCCCAAATTGTGCAGCTAAAAGTCTTTAGAGATTCTCAGCCATCCAGGTTGTGGTTGTCCCAAAGGTGCTTTTTTTTCAGGAGGCAACTGGACTTCCCTGGGTTTTTTTTAGAATAGACATTGCATTTAGAATGCAATATCTATTTAAAACAGGGATAGTCAACCTTTTTATACCTACTGCCCACTTTTGTATCTCTGTTAGTAGTAAAATTTTCTAACCACCCACCGGTTCCACAGCACTGGTGATTGATAAAGTAGGGAAATCAATTAAATTTAAAAAAAGGAAAGTGCTTCAGTATCGGAGAAAACCCCTCCCGCCCACCATGAAAGCTGGAACGCCCACTAGTGGGCGGTAGGGACCAGGTTGACTACCACTGGTTTAAAACAACAACAACCCCTGCCTTGAGTCCCTTCGGGGAGAGAGAGCGGGTTATAAATTAAAATTATTATTATTATTATTATTATTATTATTATTATTATTATTATTATTATTATTATTATTATTATTATTATTATTATTATTATTATTATTATTAACAATAACCACCAGATTGTGAGACCAAAAGGCCTTGCAAAGGCCTCTTGGCATCAGAAGAGGAATTAACTTCATTTACCTTCACGTATCCAAGAGATGAAAGGTGTGGGATTTGCCGACGCAACACATTCCATCACAACAGTGTCTCCAACCACCACTGTGGCATTCTCTGGTGCGGTGACAATGACTACATCACCCATCATTGGTTGCTGGGGACCTAGGGGCAACAAAATTCAGATTTACTCTTTCCCCCCCCTCCATTCCCCCTACACATATTTCAATCAGACTGCTAAATTAGCCACGCCCACTCATTCACATGACCACCTAACCACACAGTCCGTCTGAATTGGCCCCCTGTTTAAAAAGTTTGAGGACTCCTGGGTGAAAGTCACAGAAAAACTTGCGGCTCTCTGTTAAAAAAGAAAGAAACAAACAAACCAGGATTCATTTCTCTCCCTTTTTACCAACTAAGGCTTTTTTTCCCTCCAACTCGCTTGATTTAAACTTGCATTAATAAATTTCAGGCTAACATTTATTTTTTATGTTTTTTTGAGGCAAAGAAAGTACAAGTCTTACGAAGCAGATGAAAACAGTCCCTTGCTCTTAAAAGAGGACAAACTAAACAAAGACTTAGCTGGATTCTTTCCTTCCATTCGCACACCAAATCCGCAATTGTTTGAGGAGTAAACAAATGCACATTTAATTCTCAGTTCCCCCCTTCCCACTGATTACATTTCCTCCCCCACCAACCAATTTCCCACCGCTTAAGTTCCTAATGAAATAGGTTCGTGCTTGCACAATCCTTCGGAGATAAAATAGGAGGGTTCGTATACGAATCTGTATTTAATTTCTCTCGCCATAGTAGGCTGTCCTCGGGCCCTGCAGCCTTTGTGGGGTGTCCACAGGGAGTCAAAAAAAGTCGAAATGTGATCGAAGGCTCTCTTGAACGGCTGTGCAAACCAGTAGTATTTCACGTCAACTGCTAACTGCCTTCTCGCTCTTTGAGCAACGAGGAAAGAAGAAGGAAAATCACAGATGGGTCTTTCGCCCCCCATCTCTTCTTCTCTCCTGAACAGCTGCTCAAAGCCTGAATCCCTCCCTCCCTCCCCAGGGAGGTTGTGGGTTGCTGTGGAGGGGTGGGGTGGGGTGGGGGGCTTCAACACAATGTCAAGCTTCTGTTCAGGAAAAGGAGGAGAAAGTTCACAGCTAAGCACCGAGCCTACTTAGTTTCATCTTTCTCTCTTCCTCTTGAGATGCTGAGAGCGAGAACCCAAGGGAGACCCAGCACTTTTAAAACAACTTTGACCCCCCACTAGGGTTGCAGAGAGCCAGCGTGAGTATTATGGGTCACACATAGGGCTCTGATGCACTGCAGGGCATGGAATCTCAAACTAGGGCTGGAGAACCGGATGTGGTCTTTCCATGTGGAGTTAGGTTAAAAGCCGTGGTGGGATTCAAATAATTTAACAACCGGTTCTCTGCCCTAATGATTTATTCCAGCAACCAGTTTGCCAAACTGCTCAGAAACCTAACAACCAGTTCTCCCATAGTGGTACGAACTGGCTGAATCCCACCACTGGCTTAAAGAGATAATACCTTCTTTTGTATCAGAAGGAGTCAGGAAGCATCTGTTCTGACTCACGGTTTTATTTCTGAATTAAATTTATAGCACTAGCAGGACAGCATTTAAGACTTACGTACCACTCCATAGTGCTTTACAGCAGGGGTCTCCAACCTTTGCAACTTTAAGTCTGAAGGACTTCAGCTCCCAGACTTCTCCAGCCAGCTTTGCTTTGTCTAGCTTTGCTGGCTGGAGAAGTCTGGGAGCTGAAGTCCTTCAGACTTAAAGTTGCAAAGGTTGGCGACCCCTGCTTTACAGCACTTCTGAGTACTTTGCAAATGTCAGCATTTTGGCCCCCTGTCCCTCGCCCCCCCCCTCAATAATCTGGGTCCTCATTGTACCGATCTCAGAAGGATGGAAGGCTGAGTGAACCTTGAGCCAGTCAGGATCGAATGGGATTTGAACCACCGAACTGCCGACCTTTTCGGATCGACAAGCTCAGCGTCTTAGCCACTGCGCCACCACGTCCCTTATGAAAGCAACAGACCAGCCTTTAAATACAAGGCAGGATGGCAGGCTCTAAAGCAAGGGTAGTCTACTGTAAGACTACTACTGTAATGCTCTCTACATGGGGCTTCCCTTGAGGTGCACCCGAAAGCTGCAGCTAGTCCAGAACGCAGCCGCGCGGGTGATTACGGGAGCGCCTAGACACTCCCACATAACACCTATCCTGCGCGAGCTGCACTGGCTTCCTGTGGTCTTTCGGGTGCGCTTCAAGGTTTTAACGACCATCTTTAAAGCGCTCCATGGCTCGGGGCCTAGTTATATGCGAGACCGCCTCCTGCCCCATACATCTCTTAGACCGATACGCTCCCACAGAGAGGGCCTCCTCAGGGTGCCGTCGGCTGGACAATGCCGACTAGCGACACCCAGGGGGAGAGCCTTCTCTGTGGCGGGCCCAGTCCTCTGGAACGACTTACCCCCTGAACTCCGCACCATCTCCGACCTCCGCCTCTTCCGCAAGTGTCTGAAGACACACCTATTTCACCTAGCCGGCCTAGCGTAACCTCCACACTGACCATTAGATAGTTTTTAAACTTGGGATTTTAATTTGGTTTTAGCGCAGGGTTTATTTATTAAAATAAGTATTTTAAATTTCATATATTTTATATTTTGTATGTATTTTAACATCCCTGTGCGCCGCCCTGGGTCCTAACAAGGAGAAGGGCGGGATATAAATTTAATAAAATAAATAAAATAAAATAGTCAACCTTTTTATACCTACCGCCCACTTTTGTATCTCTGTTAGTGGTAAAATTTTCTAACCGCCCACCGGTTCCACAGTAATGGTGATTGATAAAGTAGGGAAATCAATTAAATTAAAAAAAGGAAAGTGCTTCAGTATCGGACAAAACCCCTCCCGCCCACCATGAAAGCTGGAACGCCCACTAGTGGGCGGTAGGGGCCAGGTTGACTACCACTGCTCTAAAGGACCACCGATGTGCCAGGAAATCAGTGGAGACAATATCATAGATGTGCAGCTTCTTCTCAGCAGGGACAGGTGCTCCTTGGGAATTCGGGAGTGACTGCGTGGCTATTGGAGATGATGCTCGGAGTTTGCTGTTGGCAGAATTTCATTTAAACTGACAGATCTAATTGCTTGCTGTGGTTGTGCCCCACAGAAACATGTTTTCTGTGTCGAATATTAGTACAAGATCAGAGTGTTGGAATAGAACTAGCAGCATGCAAAGCTGCCTTCTTTTTCCCCCCCAGGAGAAAGCACAGGGGTAGGAGGAAAGTAGAGGTAAGCTTGCAAGGGTTAGTAAAGAGCCACCACACTTATACCAAAGCACTTCATAATGCTTTGGTATAAGTGTGGTGGCTCAGTGGCTAAGATGCTGAGCCTGTTGATCAGAAAAGGTCAGCAGTTGGGCGGTTCGAATCCCCAGCGCTGCGTAACAGAGTGAGCTCCCGTTACTTGTTCCAGCTCCTGCCAACCTAGTAGTTCGAAAACACGTAAAAAATGCAAGTAGAAAAACAGGGAACACCTTTGGTGGGAAGGGAACAGCGTTCTGTGAGCCTTCGGTGTTTAGTCATGCCAGCCACATGACCACAGAGACGTCTTCGGACAGCGCTGGCTCTTTGGCTTTGAAACTGAGATGAGCAACCGGCCCCTAGAGCCGGGAACGACTAGTACATATGTGTGAGGGGAATATTTACCTTTACCTTATAAGCCTATAAGACCACACTTGCAATATTGCATTCAGCTTTGGTTGCCACAATATAAAGAAGATGTTGAGATTTTAGAATAAGAATGCAGGGAAGAGCAACAAAGAGGATTAGGGGACTGGAGGCGAAAACATATGAAGGACGGTTGCAGGAACTGGGTATGTCTAGTCTGATGAAAAGAAGGACCAGGGGAGACATGATAGCAGTCTTCTAAGATCTCAGGGGCTGCCAGAAAGAACAGGGAGTCAAGCTATTCTCCAAGGCACCTGAGGGCAGGACAAGAAACAATGGGTGGAAATTAATCAAGGAGAGAAGCATCTTACAAATAAGCAGAAATTTCCTGACAGTTAGAACAGTTAATTAGTGGAACGACTGGCCTTTAGAAGTTGTGGGTGCTCAAGCACTGGAAGTTTTTAAGACGAGACTGGAGAGCCACATGTTTGAAATGGTTTAGGTTCCCTGCTTGAGCTGGAAGACCTCCAAGGTCCCTTCCAACTCTGTTATTCTGGTATCTTTTGATGGCATGCCATGGGAGCTCTGACAAAATGACCACTATGGAATCATTTTATCACATTAACTAATTAACAGAGTTGGAAGGGACCTTGGAGGTCCAACCCCCTGTCCAAGCAGGAGACCCTGCACCATTTCTGACTGATGGCAGTCCAGTCTCTTCTTGAAAGCTTCCAGTGATGAAGCTCCCACAACATCTGAAGGCAACTTCTGTTCCATGGGTTGATTGTTCTCACTGTCAGGAAATTCCTCCTTATTTCTAGGTTGAATCGATCAATGGTCAGTTTCCATCCATTCTTCCTTGTCTGGCCTTCAGGGGCTTTGGAAAATAGCTTGACCCCTTCCTCTCTGTGGCAGCCCCTCAAATATTGGAAGACTGCTATCCTGTCTCCTCCCTGGTCCTTCTCTTCACTAAACTAGTCCCATGACATCTCCCATGGCATAGTGGAAAACATCCTCAAATATTGGAATAAGCAGGAGAAAAGCTGCCTCAACAGTGGGCAATCCTTGGTCAGAAGCCCAACTGGTGAACCTCTCATTCCTCCTTTTAAGCAATTGAGGGGGAGATGGGCAAGTGGCATTGGCACGCAAGCTCTCTCTGTTTTTATTTCTTCAGAGGCTTCCAGAAACAAACAATAAGCAATTTAAAAGAATCCACACCAATATAATACAATTTATATTCTATTTAAAATATGGACGCACCATATTTCCATCGAAACCTTCATGCTATGTTTGAAAAATCAAATTCCGGCACCAAATTGGATTTGGCAAATTAAATATCTCTGTGTAATTTCTCTTGACTTAATTCATAATATTGACTTTTATGAAATGACTCTGCTTCTGCTAATGGAAGAGGTTAATGGGAGGTACACAGGAAAACCACTTCAGCTGAAACCCATCAAAGTCACCCCAAACTAAAAGACCGAGAGTGTTGACCTCAATTTCTCCAGAGGGCAGAAATAAGATGATACACTGGCTTGCAAAATGAAGAAGACTTCTCTGGCCAGCTACAGTCGGGTTCTGGAATGTCCACAGACATAGCTGACATATTTCCAAGTGTAGCTTCAAAGACGGACCCTGTTTTCCTGAAAATAAGGCCTCCCTGGATAATAAGCCCAATCGGGCTTTTGAGCGCATGTGCTAAAATAAGCCCTCCCCCTGAAAATAAGCCCTCTCTTGAAAATATTGCAACACAGCAGCAGCCATGAGGTGACCACGCTCACTGCCTCCTGCACCTCAAAAATAATAAGACCTCCCTGAAAATAAGACCAAGTGCTTATTTCCGGCGGTGTGTGTCAAAAGAATATAAGACACTGTCTTATTTTCGGGAAAACATGGTGCGAGATTTGAGGACAAGGGTCAGGGAACTTAACCAGAGATTGCAGGGGTCACACCTTGATTTTCAGTTGAAGAACATTATCTGACCAGAGTTCCCCTAACACCAACCATTTTCTTCCCCTAAACCACAACTTCTCCGTTTCTTCCTGGGTTGACGGAAATATCGCTTTGCAAAGGCCCCTCCTAGTCTCATTCTGCTTTGGAATGCAGATTCCTAAAAAAAAGGTCTGGAACTTAATACGAAGCAGTCTGCCCAGTCTTGTGTGTAACATCTGCCTTGTGTGTAACAACTGCTCAAATCCTTGCTACCAGCAAGGCAGAAAACACCACAACATGACCTTTTCAACCTCGGCTTCAAAATAACATTTAATCCAAGAGAACAAAAGCATCCATGCCGCCCATCCATAAAAGCAAAACAAAGACCTTTTTAAACATATGAAGAACGGTTGTAGACATTGGGTATTCCTAATCTAGCAAAAAGTGACATGATAAAAGTCTTCCAATATTTGCGGGGCTGCCACAAATATTGTGAAGCCTCTGAAGGAAGAAAAAGATCAAGAATAAGATCAAAATAGGTACTAATACCACTCTACAAAGCCTTAGTAAGACAATTCCTAGAATGCTGCTTCCAGTTTTGGTCACCACACTATAAAAAAGATGATGAGATTCTAGGGAAAAAAGCAGAGAAGAGCAACCAAGATGATTAGGGGACTGGAGGCTCAAACATACAATGAACAGTTGCAAGAAATGGGCATGGCTAGTGTGGTGAATAGAAGGACCAAGGGAGACATGATAGCAGTCTTCCAATATTAGAGGAGCTGCCACAGAGAGGAGGGGGTCAAACTATTATCCAAAGACCACCCAAAGGCCAGACAAGGAATAATGGATGGAAACTGACCAAGGAGAGATTCAACCTGGAAATAAGGAGACATTTCCTGACAGTGAGAACAATCAACCCATGGAACAGAAATTGCCTTCAGAAGTTGTGGGAGCTTAATCACTGAGACCTTTCAACAAGAGATGGGACTGCCATCTGTCAGAAATGATGTAGTGTCTCCTGCTTGGGTGAGGGGTTGGACTACAAGGTCCCTTCCAACTCTATTAATCTTAATCTTAAGACTCAACGGATGGAAACTAATCAAGGAGAGAAGCAACCTAGAACTAAGGAGAAATTTTCTGATGGCTAAAACAATCAGTGGAATTAATCAACATTAATTCCAGAAGTTGTGGCTGCTCCATCACTGAAAGTTTTTAAGAAGAGATTAGACAGCCGCTTATGTGGAATGGTATAGGGTCTCCTACTTGAGCAGGGGGTTGGACTAGAAGACCTCCAAGGTCTCTTCCAACTCTGTTATTCTTTGTTCTACGCATTATACTAATGTTTTCCACTTTGTTTCGGTCTAACAATGCCTGAAATCCCCAAATCAATTGTTGTCAGTGAGTGTAACACAGTGAGAAGAAAAGATTTGCACAGCTTCCTTGAAACCCAATAAAAGCTCAGCAAGCTTAACTGGAAGATATTTTAATTGGGCTTTGCCCCAAATCTCCTTTGACTCTTCTTTGAGATACGGTGAGAAAGAATGCATCAGAAGAGGTCCTACCTCCCTTCATTTTTGTGTTGTTTGTTCTAAAATACATACATACATACATACATACATACATACATACATACATACATACATACATACATACCAAGATGATTAGGGGATTGGACGCTCAAACATACAATGAACAGTTGCAAGAAATGGGCATGGCTAGTGTGGTGAATAGAAGGACCAAGGGAGACATGATAGCAGTCTTCCAATATTAGAGGAGCTGCCACAGAGAGGAGGGGGTCAAACTATTATCCAAAGACCACCCAAAGGCCAGACAAGGAATAATGGATGGAAACTGACCAAGGAGAGATTCAACTTGGAAATAAGGAGACATTTCCTGACAGTGAGAACAATCAACCCATGGAACAGAAATTGCCTTCAGAAGTTGTGGGAGCTTCATCACTGAGCTTTCAACAAGAGATGGGACTGTTGAAAGATGAAGAGATGGGACTGCCCAATGTATGTATGTATGTATGTATGTATGTATGTATGTATGTATGTATGTATGTAATGTATATATGTATGTACAGAAAGAAGATGTAGGAAAAGGATGAAGGGTAGATGGAAATGAGAACAAACATTGGAGTCCACCCTGAGATGTGATGTTCCAAAATGTATAAATAATGACAATTTCTGTATAAACTGACCACACTCTAACAAAATGAGTTTGATTTTGCAACTGTCATACAAGGAAAATACAGTTATTCAGCTGCAGGAGGAAAGATGTGAGTAACAGTTTAGGATTTCAGCCTAAAAGTGCCGTGGAAGCCTTTGAAATTGGGTTAGGAATCCTGATTTCCAATTAGTGAAGTTTCTCCTGCTGCCTGGTGTTGTAGGGCAGGGTTTCCAGGCCAGTACACATTTTCCTAGACTGCAGGCAATAATTCTCTGGAGCCATGGGGAGTTTTTCCAAAAATAAATTAAGGTGAGGGCAAGGCCGTAGGTTGGGTAAGCATGAAGTCTCCATTGGATGAATCATTTCATTCATTCATTAATGGCAACTCCTGCGATGGTGCAAAACGATGTTCAACTTACAGAAAAGATAGGGGCATCCTTCAGCGGGATGGTTATGAACTTGGAAAAATATTCAGCCGGACTATTTGTTACTTCTTGGATAGGAGACATGGTTGGACCCAGAAATGGGACGAAAGTTGCATATTGTTGCCAAGAACTGTATGAACAGAAGAACAGAGTTGGAGAGACCTCAGAGGTCTTCTAGTCCAGGGGTCACTAACTGGTGGTCTATGGACCACTGGTGATCTGTGAGAAAATTTAGGTGGTCTGCAGAAAAATTGTTTACATTTTATATTGCACTAAATGCCAATTATGATCTAAAAAAAATCATATTAGTGGTCCGCAGGATTTAAAATTATGAATTTAGTGGTCTGACAGGTTGGTGACCCCTGTTCAACCCCCAGCTCAAGCATATCATTCCAGATAAGTGGCTGTTCAGCCTCTTCTTAAAAGCCTCCAGTAATGGTGCATCTGGAACATGGGTGTCAAATGTGCATCACAGTGGTGTCATGTGACATATCGGGACTTCCCACCCCCTTTGCTAAACTGGGCAGGGGCGGGGCCAGCATGTGACACATCTGGCTTGTGGGTCACGAGTTTGACACCCCTGAACTTTGGGTTCCACTAATTGTTCTCACTGTCAGGAAATTTCTCCTTGGTTCTAGGTTGCTTCTCTCCTTGATTAGTTTCTACCCACTGTTCGGCCCTCAGGTGCTTTGGGGAATAGTTTGACTCCCTCTTCTTTGCGGCATCCCTTGAGATATTGGAAGACTGCTATCATGTCTCCCCTAGTCCTTCTTTTCACTAGATTAAAAGTAAAGGTTCCCCTCGCACAAATGTGCTAGTCGTTCCTGACTCTAGGGGGCGGTGCTCATCTCCGTTTCAAAGCCGAAGAGCCAGCACTGTCCGAAGACATCTTTGTCATCATGTGGCTGGCATGACTAAATGCTGAAGGCGCACAGATCGCTGTTACCTTCCCACCAAAGATGGTCCCTATTTTTCTACTTGCATTTTTCATGTACTTTTGAACTGCAAGGTTGGCAGAAGCTGGGACAAGTAACGGGAGCTCACTCCATTATGTGGCACCAGGGATTCGAACCGCTGAACTGCCGACCTTTCTGCTTGACAAGCTCAGTGTCTTAGCCACTGAGCCACCGCATCCCTTTTTTCACCAGATTAGTGAGTTCCTCCAGCCATTCTTCTTCATAGGTTTTAGCCTCCAGACCCCTAATCATTATCTAATCATTATTAATCCCTTAATCATCTAATCATGTCTGAATGAAGGTTCTGATCGGTCCATGTTGGAGAAAACCTCGCCAGAAAATCTCTGCAGTTTTGTGTGTGCGTGTGCGTTAAACTGTGTTTGTACAGGAAGATTCAACCAGCTGCCCTTGGCCACCCCTGATGGCTTTGGAAAGAAGGCAAGCCAGCAAACGGCTTAGCCACCTGCTGGAGATGTCAAGATGTCAACTGCTTTTCGTGGTCCCAAACTTTTAAAGGACAGCCAGACAAGAAAAGCAGCCAAAGCAGGCATTCATTGGGCACAGATGTGCCTCCTCATCCATATCCCATCTGCTTTTGCACGGAAGCACTGAAGCTGGGGGAGCAAAATGTGAGAAACGCATTTCCTTCGGAGAGCTTGATGACAGTTTAAAAGTGCAGTTGTCAATTGCATGCTTTAGGAGAACCGAAGAGCATGGGTGCCCTTGTCATTTTCTTGGCACAAATTTTTACCAGTGGATCAAAAAATATATATAGATAGTAAATAAAATGAATGTATCGAGCAGTGATAGCTATGGGGAATTGATAAATATAAGATATAGACAAATAGAAACAGACGGACTATCTAGGAATGCAGTAAGATGGTATACGATGTTATTTGGTAACTGTGTACATATAGGGGGTGGGTTACTCCAAGTTGTATCTGTGTAGTTTTGCTTTGTCTTGTCAATGTCTTATTTATGTTCTTTTTTCTGTTATTAATGTATAATAAACAAAATTAATAAAAAGAATTCTCTACCAATCTTCAGCCTAAGCATTCTTCCCCCATCTAAGTTTTCCAATTGGGAAAATGGGCTCCACCACCCCAATGTGGGTGTCTCTGGAAAGGCAAGGGGCAGCAGATAACATTATGAATACTCTGATTATCATCATAAACGTGATTAAAACGAAATAATGGAATAACCTGCTTCATTTTGAAGATGACGACATGATACACATCTTAGGCAGGTTTCGCACCTCGTAATATGACCTAATTTGAAATTTTTCAGCTTTAC
The DNA here is from genome assembly GCA_039707465.1 of Rhabdophis nuchalis. Taxonomy (NCBI): domain Eukaryota; kingdom Metazoa; phylum Chordata; class Lepidosauria; order Squamata; family Natricidae; genus Rhabdophis; species Rhabdophis nuchalis. Next base: position 15,968,653 of record CM077659.1, read on the forward strand.
TCTGGCTTGTTGGGAGAATCCCGCTCTTGTGGTTTGCAGATCAGGGTTTACGGCTTAATATGACATTATGAACACAATCAACAGGGGCTCATTCCACAAATCGTGGTTAAACAAAGATCTGACTTGGTTGAACGTGTGAACACAATTGGAAGAAATGACCCAAAATGCAGCTAAGGGAAAATCCCGTGTGGCTCAGTAATTGTAGCTTCCCTTCCTAACTTAGTTTCTCTGATGAAATGTCACGTCTACGCAGGATAAATTAAACCAGGATCCCATGTATAATTCTACTGCATTTTAGAACATAAATGGGGAACCCCTGCAACTTTTTAAGATCCCTTTTATACCTAGGAAGATTGTTGCCGAAAATCATGGCCAAAATGGAGGTATTTCTCAACATTGCAACCACAATGGAGCCCACAATTTTAAGTCATTGCAATCATCAGTTGAAACATTACGTAACCAGACTTGATTTTATGACTTTTTCCAATAAGAACATAAGAACATAAGAATAGCCTTGCTGGAACAGGCCACAACCCATCTGGTCCAGCATTCTGTCTCACACAGTGGCTCCCCATTTGCTTCAGGGTCTTCCCAAGCAGATGCCTTCACCTGCTTATGATTCCCTGCAAATGGCATTGAGAAATATCCTGCCTATCTCTCCAACCTGGAGGGTGTCCTTAGGCATCCATCATGATAGCCATTGATACCCTTGTTCTCCATGAACTCGTCTAATCCTTTCTTAAAGGTGTCGAGGCTGACAGCTGTCACCACTTCTTCTGGCAGGGAGTTCCATAGACCAGGGATCCTCTGGGTGAAAAAGTACTTCCTCTTATTTGTTGGAGGTTTGGCTTCCAAAAGTTTCATGGAGTGCCCCCTTGTTGTGTCCTCGACCTGCGACCGGTCGCAGGTCTTCCAGGCTGCCTCTTGGAGCCTTGGCAACAGGCTGTAGCAAGGCGGCCAACTGACAGACGCGCCTGATTGGCTGAGGCGCGCCTGGCCTTGCTGCAGCCTGATTGGCTCCCCCTTTGACAGCTCCAAATATAAAGAGCTGTCAAAGCGCGGGAGCCCCTGTCTACCGCACCTTTCTTTTACTGCACCTATCTTCTTCTGTAAGCTGTGCCTAGCTAATAAAAGCTATGTTTTGAGCAAACCTGACTCCGGACCCTGTCTTTACTTGAAGTTACAACACTGGCGACGAAGGTGGGATCAGGCAGCGCTCATCGAGAAACAGCGAAAAGATTTTTTACCCTCCCTGTTTTGTTGCGGTACGATCAACCGGATCGTTTCCTCCGCTCGGCCCATCGACGCGGCCACGGAAACCAGGGCCTCCCCACGGGCCACCTCGAGCTCTTCCTGCCGGTCAACGACGACCAGGCCAGGACGCTCGAAGACCTTTCCTCCGCTCGGCCCATCGATGCGGCCACGGAAACCAGGGCCTCCCCACGGGCCACCTCGAGCTCTTCCTGCCGGCCAACGACGACCAGGCCAGGACGCTCGACGACCTCTCAAGCTGCGGCGGCCGAGCCGCGGGACACCGCAACCTGGGCCTCCCCACGGGCCAGGACGCTCGACTACCTGCCGCTGGGCCTCACCACGGGCCACCTCAAGCACCTTCCTGCCGGCCCACGACGACCAGGCCAGGAAGCTCGATCAGGGCCTGCGAGACGGCCGAGACCTCGACCCCCTACCGCGGGGAAAGCCTTTCCCCGGGGCGATTACCCGTTCAGGGCCCCATCGGTCGCCGCTGCGGCCAAAGGGGCCACCGGCACCAGCGCCTGCCACCCAATGGACTCCGCGGCGGATTCCGGACAACCGGCAATCCCAGCCGCCGCCACCAACGAAACGAAGAACCCCGAGACGCCAGGCCACCGCCTGCAACCGCAGTAGCAGCTTCAGCCACCACGCCGTGAGATCCGCAAAGGGCCTCCACCAGCCAGGCCTCCCTGCCACCTCCCTGTCAGGCCTGTCCTGCTCCCGCCCTCCGGCTACCATCATCGGCCTGACTCAAGCCGATCAGGAGACCAGGCCCCCACTCCGATGACCACGCCTCCTCGCCCGGCTCACCACTCCTGACGACCCCGCCTCTTCGGGAAGGCCCTCCAACGCCGACGCCCGGAGCTACACCCCGAAGGGAGGAGCTTCAACGGGCACGTCCTTCTCCTTCTGCTGCCGTAGTGACTCTGGAGCGATCAAAACAGACTGCGCATGCTCCACTTACTTGATGGACAGTTTTCGCGCACGCGCAGAGGGAGGGGGGAAAGGAGTGTTGTGTCCTCGACCTGCGACCGGTCGCAGGTCTTCCAGGCTGCCTCTTGGAGCCTTGGCAACAGGCTGTAGCAAGGCGGCCAACTGACAGACGCGCCTGATTGGCTGAGGCGCGCCTGGCCTTGCTGCAGCCTGATTGGCTCCCCCTTTGACAGCTCCAAATATAAAGAGCTGTCAAAGCGCGGGAGCCCCTGGCTACCGCACCTTTCTTTTACTGCACCTATCTTCTTCTGTAAGCTGTGCCTAGCTAATAAAAGCTATGTTTTGAGCAAACCTGACTCCGGACCCTGTCTTTACTTGAAGTTACAACACCCCTAGTTCTAGTGTTGTGCGATAGGGAAAACAGTTTTTCCTTTTCTACTTTGTCCACACCGTGCATGATTTTATAGACTTCAATCAGGTCACCTCTCAGGCGCCGTCGTTCTAGAGTGAAGAGGCCCAGCCGTTGCAGCCTCAGATGGTAAGGAAGGTGTTCCAAATGTTGTAAAGCAAATCACTGCAGTTCTAAAAAGGATCGTGTGAAGAGACTGGACAGCCATTTATCTCAAATTATATAGGGTCTCCTGGACTAAGACGCTGAGCTTGTCAATCCGAAAGGTGGGCAGTTTGGCGGTTCAAATCCCTAGTAGAACAAGGGGTTGGACTAGAAGACCTCCAAGGTCCCTTCCAACTCTGTTATTCTGTATTGTTTCTGTCTTTCTGATTGTTCAGAAAATCCC
>CM077659.1:15976636-16051636 GCA_039707465.1 Rhabdophis nuchalis
CCTGAGGGTAGGACAAGAAGCAATGGATGGAGACTAATCAAGGAGAGAAGCATCTTAGGAGGCATTTCATGACAGTTAGAACAATTAATCAGTGGAACAACTTGCCAGAAGCTGTAAATCCTCCAACACTGGAGGTTTTTAAGAAGATGTTGGATAACCATTTGTCTGAAATGGTGTAGGGTTTCCTGCCTAAGTAGTAGGTTGGACTAGAAGACCTCCAAAGTCCCTTCCAACTCTGTTATTCTATAAGTTCTATAACCTTGGGGACCTTAAGACCTGTGGACGTCGACTCCCAGAAGTCCTCAGCCATGGATGGGGAATTCTGGGAATTGAAGTCCACAGGTCTTAAGGTCCCCAAGGTTGAGAAACACTGCCCTAAAATAAGAAAGCAGGATTCCTGGAATCCCGACGGTGTCTGTTTCTTGACCAGACCTACCTCAAAGGGTTGACCTCAGGAAAAAGACTGCAACTCAGCTCCAACGTCTCACTGGGGTTGAGGGTCACTTGTCCAGTTCCAGAGCCGCAACTCAACTCCAAGGCCTGCAGTCGAGGGGGTTCTCCTGCAGAGAAATGAGACGACCCCACCAACTCATGTTGTTATCCCACGGTGTGTATAATTACGGTCTACGGAATCAGGCTAAATTGGCCAAGTTCTCACAGGGCATAAATCCAAATACAGCAAACCCATTCCAGCTCAGTATGTTGAATAAGCAAAGATCAAGGTGGTTTTTTTTATTTTTATTATAAGAACAGACAACCGTTGTCCAATCATTTGCTTGGGCAGGAGGCTGGAAGAGAAGACCTCCAAGGTCCCTTCCAATTCTGTTCTTCTGTTACAAGGGTTCATCGGGAAAAAATGGAGTTTTCTTGACAAGTACTATGTGTGTGCGTGGCTTTTTTGGAGCCCGGGAAGGGCGAAAACAGTCCCCCCATGCCCCTCCTGGAGGCCCCCCAGAATCTGGAAATGGCCCATTTTCTGACTTCCAGTGGGCCCATTAAGTCCATTTTTCGCCCTCCCCAGGCTCCAGAGGCTTTCTAGGAGGCTGGAGAGGGCAAAAATGGCCTCCTCTGACCCCCCCTGGAAGTCCTCCGAAGGGCAAAAATGGCCCATTTTCCAACTTCCAATTTGCATGTTGGACTGTTTTTCTCCTTCTGGAGGCTGCCCTGAAGCCATCGGAGGGCGAAAAACAGCCAACATACAAACCGGAAGCTCAGGAACAGACTTCTGGGTTGCCTGTTGGACTGGTTTTTCTCCCTCCGGAGGGCACAAAACGGCCCAACGTGCAAACCGGTTCACGAAGTCCACCTGTGGACTTCAGGGAAGCCTCCGGAGGGTGAAAAACGGCCAAAAATCCAGGCCAAAATCAGCCTTGCGTTCCCTCAGAAATGGCTGCCGTAGATTCGCCATCACGGGTATAAGGTCGCCTGCTTGAGCAGGAGGTTGGACTAAGACGCTGAGCTTGTCGATCAGAAAGGTCGGCGGTTCATCGGTACAAACCCCTAGGCGAAGTCTCCTGCGTGAGCAGGGGGTTGGGCTAGATGACCTCCAAAGTCCCTTCCAACTCTGTTACTGTTACCTTCCAAGTCCCTTCCAGCTTTATTCTGATTGATTGATTCTGCTACCCTGCTTTCAATCAACCTGCCCCCCCGCCCCCCCCAGCCAGCTGGTTTTTGTTTTACTGTCTCTGTGACTTATTCTTTTCTTTTTCTTTTTAAATCAGCCTGGGTGAGAAACGGTGTGGCGCTTTGCCCATCCTTGAATAGGTTTTACAGCAATCCAAGCAAGCAGCCTATTAAACCTTTTGCTACTGACTGCTGATAAACAGGCCGTGTTGGGGAGGGGAGGTGGGGGGTTGCAGGGGAGAAGGCAGAGAGGGAGGTAGGAGCCAAGGGGAAGCAAAGACACTTATGAGCTTGTAATTAACTGCACCAATGCCCAGAATGAACACAAGAGATGTTGAAATGCTTCAAAGAAATGCAAAAGCAGCTGGGGACCAACCCCCCTTCCCCCAAAACCCCTCACATTATTGGCAAATAAAATGCTTAACTGCTCCATTAATTTAAAGTAGTCTGTTCTTCTTGTCTGCACAATCCATCCGAGTGCTAATATTTCAAAGCTAAGCATTGTCTGCCGTTTAACCAAGCAGCTTCTTCTCACCTGGGCTACCCCAACTCTTTAATTCAAGACCTTTCCTTCCAGGCCTTCCTCCCTTCAATGATTAGGAGGCTAAAACGTACGAAGAATGCTTCCAGGAACTGGGTATGTCCAGTTAGTCTAAACATCTAAAGCAGGGGTCCCCAACCTTTGCAACTTTAAGTCTGAAAGACTTCAGCTCCCAGACTTCTCCAGCCAGCTTTGCTGGCTGAAGAATTCTGGGAGCTGAAGTCCTTCAGACTTAAAGTTGCAAAGGTTGGGGACCCCTGATCTAAAGGGATGCGGTAGCTCAGGGGCTAATATGCTGAGCTTGTCGGTCAGAAAGGTCGGCAGTTCATCGGTTCGAACCCCTAGTGCCGCCTAACAGAGTGAGCTCCCATGACTTGTCCCAGCTTCTGCCAAACGAGCAATTCAAAAGCAGGTAAAAAATGCAAGTAGAAGACTAGGAACCACCTTTGGTGGGAAGGGAACAGTGTTCCATGTGCCTTCGGCATTTAGTCATGCCGGCCACATGACCACGGAGGCGTCTTCGGACAGCGCTGGCTCTTCGGCTTTGAAATTAAGATGAGCACCACCCCCTAGAGTTGGGAATGCTTATTTTTTTGGGGGGGGGGGGGAGGGAGGTCGAAAGAAAATAAGTCCCTGTCTTATTTTTGGGGAAACACGGTATTTTGTCATGCTGATGAGTTGCATGGAAGGGAAGAAGAAAGAAAAAAGAAGGAAGGAAGGAAGGAGAGAGAGAGAGAAAGAAAGAAAAGAAAGAAAAGAAAGAAAGAAAGAAAGAAAGAAAGAAAGAAAGAAAGAAAGAAAGAAAGAAAGAAAGAAAGAAAGAAAGAAAGAAAGAAAAGCATCCTGCTTGTATTCTACCAACCCAACCCAAGGAATTCTATGCATTTGGCTTCCTAGAATTCCTGGTCTCCTGTGGTGGCCCGTGTAGTTGTTTAACACAAGGCTGGAATTATTTATTGGCTTTATTTTTATAACTCTCCCCAAAGAGTCTCTGTCTCTTTGCTCTTTGCCTTGTATGCTGATTCCATTTAAGCTGATTTTAGAAATATCCCAAAGGTGCTTCCCCCCCCCCCCCAAGAGGCAACTGGTAGGTTAAGTAACCATCTAACTAGTCCCAAAATATTTCCTTCAACGAGAGAGAGAGAGAGAGAGAGAGAGAGAGAGAGAGAACTTTCCCAGGCCTGATTGCCAAGAATCTTTTAGCTGATGCAACTCCAGATCCACCCTTGTACTTTGGACAGGTGTTCTCACCCCAGCCTTCTCATAAAGGCAAATCTCTCTCGCACTCAAGCTGGGCTCCTCGTGACATCAACGGACACACCCAGGATAGCTTTCTTGGCAAGAAGCCAGCCAGAGGGCCTTGTTTGGTCACTGTCTTCTTCCAAGAATTTTGTTTTTTTGGCTTCCCATTCATCCTGCATCCCTTGGGACTCCCCCCTCCCCCAGGAGGTCTCTTCTGTCAAAATTTCTGAGATTAATAAAGACCCACCAGGTGCAGCTACTAGTTGGAAACGTTGCTCAAAGAGAAATTTTTCAAAAAAAGTCTTTTCCTCCTCACTTTCTTCTGAACAAATCTAAGCCTGTCTTTTTCACTTTGAATAGGCTGTCCAATTATTTTTCCAGAAAACATCAACCACAAACTGCATCTAGTAATGGTAAAGGTTCCCCTTGCACATATATGCTAGTCGTTCCCAACTCTAGGGGGGCGGAGCTCATCTCTGTTTCAAAGCTGAAGAGCCAGCGCTGCCCCAAGATGTCTCTGTGGTCATGGGGCTGGCACGATTAAACACCGAAGGCACATGGGATGCTGTTCCCTTCCCGTCAAAGGTGATTCCTGTTTTTCTACTTGCATTTTTTACGTGCTTTCGAACTGCTAGGTTGGCAGAAGCTGGGACAAGTAGCGGGAGCTCACTCCATTATGTGGCGCTAGGGATTTGAACCTCTGAACGGCCGACCTTTCTGATTGACAAGCTCAAGCTTAGCCACTGAGCCACCACATCGGCATCTACTGTTCCTAATTTGCAAAAATTCAGCAACCAGTTCCCAGTGGTCCAAATCACAACAACAATCCAGAAGACTACGAAAGTATGCACAGGTATTGGCTCAACTTATAGGAAGCTGAATAACTCTGAGCCTCAATTGGTCCGAGCTATAAAATGGGACTTTTATTTTAAAAATGTGGAAGGACACAACTCAGCCACTCTTCGACATTTCTAGTTAACTAACATTGTTAGTCGTGTCTTAATGGCTTATTTTTGTATTGTCCAATTTGTGTCTTATTCTTTAGAAAGATTTTCCTGAGAATCATTTACACTACAGCATACAAAAAAAAAAATATTACAATCCATTAATCTCTCACTCACTCAGCCTCAGGGCACCTCACCTGTAAAATATGTGTATTTAATATACTCGCCTTTCATCACTTTGGTATTGAAATCTCCAAATGATAATTCCTCATTGTTGATGGAGCATAAAGAAACTAGCAGAATTAATTCCTTTAAACCATGCTGCCCAGTTTTTCTCCCCGTCTCATTATTTATTGCAAGATTTATTTGTTCTCCAGAAACTAAAGACAGTTATGTGGAGCTCTTCATCTGTACAACAACAACCTTGCAAGGATAGGATGAGAGAGAGCCCAAGGTCACCCAGCTGTGAGGGTCTCCAAGTAACACCCCCAATGAAAGAAGACTCCAAGGCTTGAGTTTCCACAAAGTTCCATTTTATGAGAGATGTCATATTGGCACATCTGGGAAAACCCGAATCGGAAAGCTTCCAGGTTTTCCCCACCCAAAAGAAAGTCCAAATCCCTGCCCAGCACACACAGGTCCATCCCACGGTCCAATCAATGCACAGTCCCAACAGGAGAGGCCTCCCAGTCACACCATCACAGCTGCAGGGCAAGATGTCCTTGACTCCCTGAGAAAGGAATGTTATTTTGACTATATATCTCCCATACTTCATATAATCCTCCCTCCCATTTTCCACTTCCGGTTTGCTCGTAGGACCGTTTTTTGCCCTCCGGAGCCTTCAGGGAAGCCTCCTGAAGGATCCTGAAGGATCCAGAGGGTGGAAAACAGCCCTACGAACAAACCAGAAGTCCGTTCCTGAACTCCAGAAGGCGAAAAACAGCCTCAAAAGAAGGCCAAAGTCAGCTGGCCAGCGTGCACATGTGTGCTGGAGCTGCCAGGGCAACGCCTTGCATACCCTAACAAATGGCTCCATGTGCCACAGGTTTGCCATCACATCCTGTCCTGTCCTGTTTCAAGATGGTAGCTGGGCTCTTTCTCCGAATCCCTTTGCACCGTTGGTTGGGGTAACCACTTTGCCCCACAGACAGTGTACAAGAATACCCAGCTTGATCTGGTGCCCAAAACCTTTAAGGCTTTAATAGATATTTTTCATTAACAGCCTACAAAAGGTAACGTGCTTGCCAAGATGTTAAAACTTGCTCTTTCCTCTGAAGGGTGTTATAAAAATAAAGCAAATGAGCTATAACTCTTTGTCAACGTACAATGTAGAAGCCCTGGGAAAGATTTTTTTTATAAAAAAAATGCATTTGGATTTGTCAACATCCAGAGCTTTTAAAAATTTAAGATTTTTGTGGAGAGCATTGCTTTTTATTGATATTTAGATCAGGTTTTCTTAGGGACGGTCAGTGGCTCGGTGGCTAAGACGCTGAGCTTGTTGATCAGAAAGCTCAGCAGTTCGGCGGTTCGAATCCCTAGCACTGCGTAACGGAGTGAGCTCCCTTTACTTGTCCCAACTTCTGCCAACCTAGCAGTTCGAAAGCACATAACAAATGCAAGTAGAAAAATAAGAACCACCTTTGGTGGGAAAGTAACAGCGTTCTGTGCACCTTTGGCATTTCGTCATTCCGGCCACATGACCACGGAGATGTCTTCCGACAGCGCTGGCTCTTCGGCTTTAAAACAGATAGGAGCACTGCCCCCTACAGTTGGGAACAACTAGCACACATGTGCAGGGGAACCTTTACCTTTACCAGGTTTTTATCTTTGTAGCCACTGAGAATGAGTTGGGTAGCCATATAAATTTTATTAAATAATTAAACAAATCATTGTTCAAAGGAATTGGCACCCACGATGCCATCCTGTGCACAAGGTGCGATTGTGGGTTCGTCTGGAAGTCTATGCCTGCAGCCCCGTGTGAGACAAAGCTCTGGAGCTTTTAATCCAAGGAGCCACGGAGCTGTTTCTAGGTTTCCTGAACAGCTGCCCTCCACGGCAGACAACAAACCTCTTTGGGAAGCGAGGGGCATTTCAAACGCCGCTTGTAATCCAACATGATGAATGTCCTAGGGCAGAACAGCAGGAGGAGAAAAATAAAATAAAAATAAAACAGAGTCGAGAGCCAAGAGGGAGGGAGTCAGATGCTGAAAAAAACTCTTTTGAAAAAGGGCACAGCCAATGCCCCATCGCTTGGCACCGGCAGTGACCATCTGGCCTTAGAATGCTGGGCTCGTTCTGAACACTGGAACTGCCCATGTGCCACTTTGGCATCGCTTCTTTTTCGGCCAACAAGCTTTAACGGAGCTGTTTTACTTGTGTTTGTGGCGTTTAAGGGGGGAGAAAACTTTCCTCCCCCAAAAGAGAGAAGTGCAAAAATAGCACCTCATCTCCTCTAATCATGGGTTTCGGTCACCACACTATAAAAAAGATGCTGAGACTCTAGAAAGAGTGCAGAGAAGAGCAACCAGGAACAGAGACCTAGCCTTAGCAAGAAGAAAGGGAGCAAGGAAGCAACAAGGGAAGAGAAAAGATTACTCGGGGCTGAGAACCAAGAACGTGCAAGAAAGAAGCTCAGTTCAACCCTGCCTTGATTCTGTTTGGTGTAAGGTGGAGCAGAGAAAAACTCTAGCGAGCTTTCAAGAGTCTGTTATTATTACCCTACATTGATGTTTCTCAACAGAGAGAATAGAATCAAGATCACGTGAAGGGTTGATACCACTTTAGAAGGCCTTGGGAAGGCCACACCTGGAATACGGCATTCAGTTTTGGTTGCCATAATGTAGAAAAGATGTGGAGGCTCTAGAAAGAGAGCAGAGAAAAGCCACAAAGATGATTAGGGGACTGGAGGATAAAACATATGAAGAACAGTTCCATATTTTCTCTGGAGCTCAGGCCACCCACTTGGTACTTCAAAGTGCCAAGATTCTCTTGGTGCCTATCTGATATATATATATATGTGTGTGTGTGTGTGTGTGTGTGTGTGTGTGTGTGTGTGTGTGTGTGTGTAAATTTTAGGTTCCCTCCAGGAAAAAGATCACAAATACATGGTACCCGGTCTCAAAACGTTAAGCAGGGTTGGCCCATGGTAGAATCCGGATTGGGGACCACCAAACCTGAAGTGTAGGCTGGATTGGAAAATGGAAAAGAAATAAATATAGGACAAAATCCTGTTTATTTCCAAATAAATTATATTAGAGGGATGGGCTGCTGTCAATTCTCAGGGAGTCGGGAGAACATCTAGCTAAGATTCTGTGCAGTTCAGAGAAACACCAAATCCCACCCCTGGCTGGCCCTGCCCACCCTGCCCCACCCCTCCCAGGAGTCCCCACGCGGTCCATTTTGGATGCAGGTAAGTGCAGGGCGCGTGCAAAAAATGGGCCTGACGGAAGTTCGGGAAGGCCAAAAATGGAGCCTGGAGAGGCCGTTTTTGCCCTCCCGGAGGCTCGAAAAAAACCTCTGGAGCCTGGGGAGGGCAAAAGCACCACCCACTTGGCCGTGGTGATGGAGGACGACTAGGCCCTGCCCACCATGGCCCCGCCCACCCAGCAACCGGGCAGGGAACCCCTTGCTAAAATTTTTGAAGCCCACCCCTGACTATAGAAGTGTCCATGGAAGCTACAGGAGTCAAACTCGAGTCCTTTGGATAGCCATCCAAGCAGGGGTGAAACCTAGCAGGTTCTGACAGGTTCTGGAGAACCGGTAGTGGAAATTTTGAGTAGTTCGGAGAACCGGCAAATGCCACCTCTGGCTGGCCCCAGAGTGGGATGGGAATGGGGATATCCTTCCCTTGCTATGCCCACCAAGCCACACACACCAAGCCCTTGTAAATTTGGGAGATGCCTAAGATGCTTTCTTGAGTTACTTTCTTGGCCCGGACCCAAGCCCTGTTTCTTTTGTTTTGATAGCAGCTCTCCTTCCTTCAGAGCCATTTCCTCTGCAACTCCTCACAGACCCCAGAGACAGCATAAGAATTTTGAAACCAACCACCACCGCATGGTTTGGCAACTTGCCTACCAGAAAAACATACAAAGCCAAGCGAGGGTAGTTGGACAGCTCCTTGCACCTCCCAGAAACTGAGACTGAAAAACTAATTCCCAAATAACTTTCTATGACCTCACAGCAGCTCAGCCAATCAAGGAAAAGGAGTGTTTTAATCTATTCTGGCCCACCAGCAGCCAGTGGAGCTGGCAGCAGATTCGGACAGTGAGGAGGTTGGGGAGGAATATGGGCCAGTCCTGGCGTCTGGGGAAGGCTCGGATGAGGGGTCTGTGTCAGAGGCAGAGAGGGGGGGGGGGGGGAAGAAGGCAGAGCCGTATGCCAGTTACCGGCTGCCTTCAGAGTCGGAGATCAGTGGGACAGAAGAACAGCTGGAGCCTGATCCCAGTGTGCGCATGCGCAGAGTTACCAGATGAAGGGAACAGGGGTCGACTTGGGAGTGAAGCCACAGGTGGACGTGAATGGCCCCTCCCAGAGGAAACAAGAGAGGAGCGAAAGGGGAGTGGAGTTTGCAGGAGACAATGAGTTCCCTTAATTGGTTCCTGACTCTCCGAGACTCCTTGCCAAGTTTTGCAGATCTCAGCCTGGCAGCTCTCCAAGCCAGATAAGGTCTCTGACTGTAAATCCTCCCTTGAAAGGCTTTTATGGATGTGAATGAGCAGAATTGACAGGAAATTAATAAAAGGTTTTTTTTTGTCAGAACCAGGAGTTTGCTTCATGCTCTTGGGAAGCCTCGGTCAGAAGAGTAGCACAGTTGTTAAATGAATCTAGCTCAGTAGGTATGAGGCACAGTCAGCCTGAGGTCTTATGAAAAGAAACATGAAAAGTGTCATGGCGTATTCCAATTTTCAGGCAAGGGATGCTTGTCACTGCTCTCCCAGGCAAGATGTGGACAGCGCTCTGAATTCATTCGACTTTCACAGTACAAAGCGATTAGGATAATCAACCTTAAGTTTATTAGCTGCTTTACTCACTGGTCCATAATCAATCCCATTTTCCAAAGCTAGGTATTACCAGCCTTGCTCTGATAATCCAAATCTCCCCCGCCCCCCCAACCCCACTTCCTCAGTAATATCTTTGAGCAGAAAGACGTCCTTCCTAAATGTCCTATTTGTTCAATTGTGGTCACGCCTTAAAGGATATCACTATGACATTTCCTGAACTGCCAGTTGCTTGAGATATTTGGTTTTTTTTTCTCATTCCATAGTTTTTCAATCAGTTTTTGTCAAAATTCTTAGATTTATTGTCGGTTGCGTGTCTGGAGCTGTGATCCTCCATCTTAGCTACTTTCACGTGTGGATTTCAACTCCCAGAATTCCCTTACCAGCATGGAGATCACACACCCTTTTCAGGCAGGCAGGCAGGCAGGCAGGCAGGCAGGCAGGCAGGCAGGCAGGCAGGCAGGCAGGCAGGCAGGCAGGCAGGCAGGCAGGCAGGCAGGCAGGCAGGCAGGCAGGCAGGCAGGCAGAAACAATGGTGGGTTCCAACCGGTTTGGATTGGTTTGGCTGAACTGGTAGTGATTTGGCAGTCTGGGTCGCTGGAGCCAGCAGTGACCCAGGCGTGCCACTCACCTCAACCGGTTCTCCTATGGCACTGCCATCTTGTTTTTCGGTTCTGCGCATGCGCAGAAAAATTATCATTGCAAAAAAATTATTTTTTTCCTCTTTATTTTTTTCGCGCATGCACAGACCTATTTATGTGCAAATGTGCATGGAGCGCGCATCTGCTGTGCATGCAAGCAATGCGAGTACGTATGTGCAAAAATTTTGCACGCACCAAACTGGCAGTATTGCCAGCAGCAGCCCACCCCTGGATGTAGATATAGATATATTTTTATGTATTTGTTTATTATTTCCTAGAGCACCTTCTCCAGAGAGTGCACAGCTATCTCTAAATACAAGTAAACAATAAGCCAGCCAATAGCATCTTTGGTTACACCAATTAATAACACCGATCGATTGCCTACTGAAAAAGCAAAACAACCCCCTCCCCAGAAGCTTATGTGATCTCTCTCATCAGAGGAGGAAAAACACGAACATCTGCAGAACTCTCAAATGTACACCTGTTGCTACAGGAACATGCAGAAAGGTGATCTGGACCCCTCCAGGCTCAATAACAGTGGAAAGGAGAAAATAGCAAGAGCACTTAGACTTATATGCCTCTTCACAGTGCTTTACAGCCCTCTCTAAGCTGTTTACAGAGTCAGCCCCTTGCCCCCCAACAACAATCTGGGCCCTCATTTTACTGACTTTGGAAGGCTGAGTCAACCTTGAACTGGTCAGAATTGAACTGCTGGCAATGAGCAGAGTTAGTCTGAAATATTGCATTCTAACCACTGCACCACTGAGGAAGGAAAGAAGGGAGGGAGGGAGGAAAAGAAAGGAAGAGGAAGAAAGTTTTAGTTTAGTTTTATTCAAATTTATACCCCGCACCTTCTCCAAAAAGGACCCAGGGCGGCGCACAGGAAATTTAAAAACATAAGAAATATAACAAAAGCACAAAATTTTAATCTATACCCTGTGCTAAAATAAAGGAAGGATGGAAGGAGGAAGAGAGGGAGGGAGGGAGAAAAGGAGGAAGGGAAGGGGAGAGAGGGAGGAAGGAAGGAAAAGGGGAAAAAACAAATCACACAAAGTTAACAATCAAGGGTTCCATGAATTTAATTCTAGAACTCAGAAAATTTTCCATCTATGATTCCAACACACAAAATTAACTGACTTCCCAAACAACAATAATCTAGTTAAACTGTTCCCCTTTTTCCTTCTGTGATGTCAATAGAGTTACAAAACTTTGGGAAGGGGGCCAACAGCAAATTACTCTGCAATTAGAGCCTCAGTCCTCTCTTAATTATATAAGCGAAGGGTGTTTGCAGCAACAGCACAGAAGCCCATTTCCATTTGACAAATATTCTGCATCTTATTTTAAGATATAAACCTCTTGGCCACGAGGCTCTAACTGAAACCCACGAAACGAACCAATTTCTCATTCTGCAATATGGCTTTTATTTCTCAAAAACAATGGAAGGGCCCAACTTTTGGAAGGCTGAGCAGGACAGCTGGTCTCCGAGAGCCAAGCTGGGCTCTGTTCTCCAAATTGCAGGTGGGACCAGTCAACATCCTAAATTTGAATTGAATTTACATTTTAATCTGGTTTAATATAGCTAATACGATTATTCCCCCTGCATTACCCCTCTAGTCCCGTCTGTCACATGGAAAGTTATTGGGAGTCACATTTTTTTTCCTTTTCAAAAGCAAAATCATCTCTATGTGCTTGGCTGCAAATTCCAACCAAGAGTTATAAGTTGTTTGAAGCATCTTCCTAGTTTAGTTTAGTTTAGTTTAGTTTAGTTTCGTTTCGTTTAGTATCACTGAACATCATATAACGAAATTAAATGCCATCTTCAGTGTACATTATAACTATAAAAATAAAAACACCAACACACATCTTTCACATGCTATATAATTGAAATTGAAAACCCAATATTGCATTAATGTTGCACCATACCGTAGAATTCAATACAGTTACTGCTCTGGGCAGAGGTGGGTTGCTCCTGGTTCCACCCAGATCGGGTGAACCGGTAGTAGCGGTGGGAGGCTCCGCTCATTTGTCTGCGCACGAGCAAACCAGTAGTAAAACAATTGGAAACCCACCACTGGCTCTGGGATAGAAGCTATTTTTCAGCCTATTTGTCCTTGTTTTTATTGTCCTGTACCGTCTGCCAGATGGTAATAGTTAAAAAAAAAAAGGATGCCCAGGATGAGATGGATCTGTAAGAATGTTTTGAACTTTCTTAAGGCAGCGGGAGCTATGAAGCTCTTCCAAAGAGGGGAGAGGGCAACCCATGATCCTCTGGGCAATGATGTTAACCCTCTGGAGTGCTGTCATATCTGCAAACAATATTGGCAAACCATACATAGGTCCAGTAAGTTAAAATACTCTCTATGGTGCACCGTCTGCTCCAAGCCAGAGGGATTCCCACCATCCTCTTCCCACATCACTGCCAAATTTCTTCCAAAACTTTCCAAAAAAAATTATCTTAAGTTTGGAATAGAATTTCCTGTGGTCCCCACACACACCACCAAAGGCATATTGTGTGAAGAGCTGATAATGAGAAATATTGTAGCATCCCCTTCTCCAGCCGAGGCAGGAGGTCTAAACAGTTGCTGCTGGCTTTTAATTCTTTGGGGTGGGTGGGGGGAAAGAAAGACAGAAAGACAGAAAGGCAGGCAGACAGACAGACAGAAAGAAAGAAAGAAAGAGAAAGAAAGAAAGAAAGAAAGAAAGAAAGAAAGAAAGAAAGAAAGAAAGAAAGAAAGAAAGGCTCAAAACTTCCCCCTAAAAAAAAGCATCCCTAAAATCAAGAAAGGAAATCTACAAAAGCAGACCGCGGAGAGAAATTGCATTAGTGGAAAACGATTTAATTGGAATAATTAAGCTTAAAAGGCAGAAGATCTGCTCCCTTTTAGAGAGCCCCCTTACAGGACAAGCAGCCCACATGTGCACACCCCTTGGCAAAATCCTACGTTTGCATTTATGCAATTATTTCTTCGTTGTAAAGAGGCACAGAGCTAGATGCAGAACTTGCACTAAGCAAGCAAAAAAGGTGAACTTTAGGTTGACTCGGAATGAGTGTCGGTAACTTTGTGTAGCTCCTTCAATAATCCAAGATTCTAGAACAGCATTTCTCAAACTTGGCAACTTCGAGATGGGTGGACTTCAACACACCTCTTAAAATGGCCAGGTTTGAGAAAACACCGCTCTAGACTTAGAAGGTCCATCACTGGTGGCTTTCAAAAGGAGACTGGACAACCATTTATCTGAAATGGTTTAGGTTCTCCTGTTCAAGCAGAGGGTTGGATTAAAAGACCTCTGAGGTCCCTTCCAACTCCATTATTCTTTCTCAATATATAAAAGGCAAGTACCACACACTCATCATGAAATCTCCAGAACCATAAAGCCTACACGCTTGAAATTTGGCATGTATGTTCCTCTGGGCTTCTAGGTGCTCGCTAAGAAAGGGTTTTTAGAAATGACCATCAGATCATTAGTATTTCTTATACAGTAATTAACACGCTCTAATGCTAAGGAATTCTACTCCCCTTCCCCACCCGAAAAGAACTCTGTTCTAACTGCCAGTTGCCTCACATTCCGTTACCTCAGTTCAAACTGGCAGACGTTCCACTCCTTCACTCAGAAGCGGTCTGGGTTGGCATGGCCTAGTTGGCCTCTTGCACCCCGGCAGGGGTGTGTGTTTTTGCCCTCCCTGGGCTCTAGAGGCTTTCCTCAAGCCTCCAGGAGGGTGAAAATGGCCTCCCCAGGATCTGGGGGCCCTCTGAAGCCTGTTTCTGACCTTCCCAAATGTCCAGTAGGCCCATTTTTCACCCTCCCTGAGCCTCTGTGCATGCCCTGCACTTACCTGCATCCTAAACGAGCCGTGTGGTGACTCCTGGAAGGGGTGGGTGGGGCAGGGCCAGCCAGGAGTGGGATTTGGGGGTTCTCTGAACTGCACAGAATCTTAGCTAGAGGTTCTCCCTGCGAACCCACAACAGCCCCACCCCTGTCAAGATGTACAGGGGGTGAGGGGGAAAGAAAGAGACGAGTCTTTTCAAAGCCTTTCCTTCAAGTCTTCCGTCTTCCTAGAGGGATTCACTTAACCTTTTAAAAAATACATTTCATGGCTTCCCCCAACTGGCTTTTCATCTTCACTTGAAAGCTTTAGCACATAAGGACCGATTTTAATGTATCACGTGACTGGCCGGGGTAGCTTAAGCCTAGCTTTATTGAATTCATTATAATGGCCTGCCTTTGCCTGACACACAAGTCATCCATCATGGATCGCAAGCCACATTTGGCACAATTCAATAAAGCCAAAGTCAAGTGTGAACCAGAAAAATATGGCCTCCGTTGATTTTGCTTTAGCCTGGTCTCCTCCCAAAAGAGAGATTTTTTTGCCCCTGCTGCTAAGCACAGCACTTTGGAGAAAATCTGAACAGTTTCACTTATTTAAATACAAACATTCACCCCCAAAGGTCCTGTTTGCTAGAGCTACCAAATCTGGGCTGCAACAATCAGGTGAGCAGGAGATGGCAGCAAAGAGATACAGAACTGTATTTGTGACCCCCTGGTGGCCAACTGAAGAACTGCATTCCTGATCTAGTAGTACTGTGCCACTGTTTATACTACTATTTTTGTTGCAACAGGTGTTGAGTCTCCTGTGGATGAATATCCCAACATAAATCATAGGGCTGTGGAAAGCTGGGCATATTTTTAACAAAGAACTTGCTGCAATTTTCTAAATTTTTACTTGATGGCGAAGTCCTCAGGAAATGAATGGTACTTACAAATAGAAATATATAGTGCAGGCGGATTGCTTTGCCACAGTCATGAGGCTTGACAACTTTGTTTAAATACTTTTTTTTATAAATAACTTTGCTCCATTCCAACAGCCACATCCCTTCTTATCACAGTTCTCTGCACCAACACAAATCTACATAAACCAGCCACGCAAGAAACATAATGAAAACAACAGAGGTAACAGCAACGTGAGTTGTGGGCTGGACTTCAGCAATGTATTAAGTGTCTTGTAGAAAATCTACTGCTAATCTAATTTAAAAGTCATCGAATTCTCATTATTAAAGCTCTGCTTTTATGCAATGGAGAAAGTGAGTAGAGGATGTGTTTTTTTTAAATACAAAGGGACTCTAACCAAGCTGACCTTTGTTGGTCAAAGTACTAAGCAGTTAACAATTTACAAAGTTGTGCTAAGGTGGGCCACTGTAAAAAGCTGGCAAACCGAATAACAGGAGAGAAAACAATTGGGGGACAACCAGAAACTGACTTGATCAGCAAACCTGCTCTTCTATTTGATCCACTTTGATTTACAGGAAGATCAGGGGGAAAGAACTGTACAGGTGTTATATCGCCCAGGTATTACCAAATTGGTTGACAGGTTCTATTTTTCCAACCAATCTTTCCCAAGCTTGCTGACCACATCCCAGAATTCCCTGGTCAACCTGGGCATTACTGGGAATTCTGGGACTTGAAGTCCCCACATCTGGAAATAACCAAGGTGGAGAAGCAACTGATCACAACTATCGAAAAGGTTACAGGAAGGTGGCTTCCTACTCCAAGCCACTTTGGCCCACTCTGCTTGGGGTTGTTTTTTTCCCCACCATGAATTTTAAGCTTCTCTTAAATTTATCTCTGACCTAGTAAAGAGAAGAAACGTAGGATGAGGTGGACAAACACTTTCCTGCAATTAGATTTCTATACTTGTCTTGGGATAACATGCCAGGTATATAAAAAAAGAGGAGAAGGTCAAAGAACATAAGGCAGACCAGAAGAAGGTGGAGAGACATCAAAGACACACTACAATAGCACCAAACGACAATGGTTGAGGCCATCAGAAGAGCAAGAATTAGAACTTCGTATCTTCCTTAACACCTGAAGTGAAAACAGAGGAGAAGGAAGAGGAGGAGGAGGAGGAGGAGGAGGAGGAGGAGGAGGAGGAGGAGGAGGAGGAAGGAAGGAAGGAGGATTTATAGAGTGGTATTAGTACCTCAGTGGCTCAGCCACTGAACTTATCAATCAGAAAGGTCGGCAGTTCAGCAGTTCGAATCCCTAGCGCTGCATAATGGAGTGAGCTCCCTTTACATGTCCCAGCTTCTGCCAACCTAACAGTTCGAAAGAATGTAAAAATGCAAGTAGAAAAATAGGAACCACCTTTGGTGGGAAGGTGACAGCGTTCTGTGCGCCTTTGGCGTTTAGTCATATCAGCCCCATGACCACCGAGACGTCTTCGGACAGCGCTGGCTCTCCGGCTAAGGAAAGGAGATGAGCAGCGCCCCCTAGAGTCAGGAACGACTAGCACTTATTGAAGGTGAACCTTTACCTTTATTATTACCTCACATGATCTTGATTGTATTCCTCTGTTAATATAACTTAGGACTCTAGTCCAACCCTCTATACCAGGGGTCTCCAACCTTTGCAACTTTAAGTCTGAAGGACTTCAGCTCCCAGACCTCTCCAGCCAGCAAAGCTTCATCACACTAGTCCAGGGGTCTCCAACCTTTGCAACTTTAAGTCTGAAAGCTGGCTGGAGAAGTCTGGGAGCTGAAGTCCTTCAGACTTAAAGTTGCAAAGGTTGGAGACCCCTGCTCTATACCATTTCAAACAAATGGTTGTCCAGTCTCTTCTTAAAAATGTCCAGTGTTTAAGCAGCCACAACTGCGGGAGGCAAGTTGTTCCCCTGGTTAGTTTCTTGTTAGCTCTAGATTAGTTCTCTCCTTGGTTAATTCCCATCTTTTGCTTCTTGTTCTTCCTTTGGGTGCTTTGGAGAATAGATTGACACCGCCCCCCAACCCCCGGCCAATCCTCTTTGTTAACAGCCCCTCAAATATTGGAACACTGCTATCATGTCTTTCTTTTCACTAGACTAGAGATATCCAATTGCCGCAATCATTGTTTTAGTCTCCAATCCCCTAATCATCTTTGTGGCTCTTCTCTGCACCCTTTCCAGCATCTCAACTTGAAAAAAAATGGTTCTAACTGCTGGGAAATCAGCTCTTTGCTAGTGGTTCCTCTGAAATATTTTAAAACTTTTTCCAGCGGCCCATGCCCCCCCCCCCCCCCAAAAAAAAACGATCTACAGAAGGCAGTAAAATCGAAACCTTGCATTCCTTGCAACAAAATATCCTAACACAGCAACTTTAAAAAAATAAAATAAACACTTGCCAAAAGTCCTTGAGAAAAATCGCAGCGAAATCCATTCTCAAGGCCATGGAAATAAGGCAGGGAAGCAGTTTTTTTCAGGCAAAGGAAAAAAACCAACCTAAAATTGCCTTTGAGTGGAGCGGTGATGGCTAAACTTTTTAGTACAGAGTGCCCAATGCACATTTAAAACTCCCAAATGCAATGCGAGGGTCCCCTTCCATGTGTCCCCTCCATGCATGCAGATACCCCACCCACCCCTCGCCCCTTTTTAGCTTCCAGGTTGGTGCAGGAGCCAAAATGGAGCATGGGGGGGGGGCATTTGCACACAAACCCCCAAAATGCATTGAGAGACACCCCCCCCTGCACATGCACCCTGCCCCACATGCTGCAGATACCCAGCAGAGGCCTGAAAACCAGCTGGCTGGCAGGGGCGCATGTGCATAAGCGGTGGAGCTGGGCTTGGGGCAACGGCTGGTGTGCCCACAGAGAGGGCTCTGCATGCCACCTATGGCACACATGCCATTGGTTCGCCATTCTGGGAGTAGAACATGACTTTGGTGGACACATCCATGCAATTTTCTGAGCAAAAAGAGGGATGGGAATTTGCCACAGTCTCCTTTCACGAAATTTCCTCCAACTTTTAGCTTTCAGGACTGGGATTCATTCGTAGTCCTCCCCCACCCCCCACCCCCCACCCCCCACCCCCAAACAAAAAGTAACCAGGAACAACTTAACTTTCAAGGTAAGCTAAGCTCAGCTAAGATGCTTTTAAGGGGCAGCTGAAATGGGGATATTGACAAGTATAGCATGCTTGAAGAAGCCCATTGCTCACTCTACAAGGAGTCCTGGAGTTACGACCACAATTTGGGCCCAACATTTATGTTGTTAAGCGAGACAGTTGTTAAGTGAGTATTGCTCCATTTTACACCCTTTCTTGCCTCACTGCAGTTGTGAATCACTACCCGGTTGTTAAGTGAATTTGGCTTCTTTGTTGACTTTGCTCATCGGACGGTCGCCAAAGGGGATCACGTGACCCCAGGGCACTGCAACCGTCATAAGTATGAGTCAGTTGCCAAGCATCTGAATTCTGATCACATGATCACAGGGATGCTGCAATGATCATAACTGTGGGAAATGGTCCTAAGTCACTATTTTCAGCGCCATTGTAACTTAGAAAGGTCACTAAATAACCTATTGTGAGTCAAGGACTAACTGTATAATGTTGGGATCCTGAGGTCCACATGACCTTATCCTTAAGACTGCCAGCTGGGCTCATCTTTATTTATTCATTTGTAAAATAGATTAGACTAGAATAGCAGAGTTGGAAGGGACCTTGGAGGTCTTCTAGTCCAACCCCCTGCTCAGGCAGGCAACCCTACGTCACTTCAGACAAATGGATATCCAAACTCTTCTTAAAAACTTCCAATGTTGGAGCATTCACAACTTCTGGAGGCCAGATGTTCCACTGATTAATTGTTCTGTCAGGAAATTTCTCCTTAGTTCTAGGTTGCTTCTCTCCTTGATGAGTTTCCACCCATTGCTTCTTGTTCTTCCCTCGGGTGCCTTGGAGAATAGTTTGACTCCCTCTTCTTTGTGGCAACCCCTGAGATATTGGAAGACTGCTATACAATACAATACAATACAATAGCAGAGTTGGGAGGGACCTTGTAGGTCTTCTAGTCCAACCCCCTGCCAGCTGGGCTCATCTGCATAGGCAGGAACCTTATATCATTTCACACAAATGGCTAGCCAACATCTTTTTAAAGACTTCCAGGGTTGAGGCATTCACAACTTCTGGAAGCAACTTCTGTTCCACTGATTAATTGTTCTAACTGTCAGGAAATTTCTCCTTAGTTCTAAGTTGCTTCTCTCCTTGATTAGTTTCCACCCATTGCTTCTTGTTCTGCCCTCAGGTGCCTTGGAGAATAGTTTGACTCCCTCTTCTTTGTGGCAACCCCTGAGATATTGGAAGACTGCTATCATGTCTCCCTTAGTTCTTCTTTTCATTAAACTAGGCCTACCCAGTTCCTGCAACCGTTCATCATAGGTTTTGGACTCCAGTCCCCTAATCCTCTTGGTTGCTCTTCTCTGCACTCTCTTTGAACAGATTAGATACAGTTAATAAGGTTAAATGTATTAACTTTTTCTATGTGATTCTCACCTTGATGGTTGAACTAGAAGTTGTTGAGTTAAAAAAAAAAAAACCCTGGCTGTTCGCCCACACCTTAGGGGAGAGCAATGGGGAAGACCGATTTGGTGTGTGTTTTTGTAAGATATGTAAGCATATTTTGCTTAGGCATACGTGGTCTTGTCTGTCCTCTATTATTTGTACTCTGTTAAAGTGTAAACCTTCCACTTTGCAATCAGACTGCCTTTCAATCTGTGCTTCTCCAATGTTTTCCTTGGTTTACCCAAGCCTGCTTTTGAGAAAGTCTTATCAAACTTCAAGGACGGGTGGTAAGTCCCTTCCATCAGCAAGGCTGTAACTTTGGTCATTGGATAAATAGTCATAACTTGAGGAATGCCTTATCATAAAACCTCTATCACTGAAGGACCTTCATGTCATTTCAACAAATTGCCATTGGTATTTCATCTGTTTGTCACCTTCGTAAGCCTATTTGGGGATCAGGTTTCCAATATATTTTAGTGTACATGGCAATCTTTAGAGTCCATTTAAATAGAATAGAATTTAGAATTAGAATATAGAGTAGAATAGGGTATGGTAGGGTACAGTAGGGTAGGATAGAGTAGAGTAGAATAGAATAGAATAGAATAGAATGTAGAATACATAGAATTAGATTGGATTGGATTGGATTGGATTGGACAGGACAGGACTGGAATATAGAATATGGAATAGAATAGAATAGAATAGAATAGAATAGAATAGAATAACAGAGTTGGAAGGGATCTTGGAGGTCTTCTAGTCCAACCCGCTGCTTAGGCAGGAAACCCTACACCACTTCAGACAAATGGATATCCAACATCTTAAAAACTTCCAATGTTGGAGCATTCACAACTTCTGGAGGCAACTTGTTCCACTGATTAATTGTTCTCACTTGCAGGAAATTTCACCTTAGTTCTAGGTTGCTTCTCTCCTTGGTTAGTTTCCACCCATTGCTTCTTGTCCTTCCCTCAGGTGGCTTGGAGAATAGCTTTGACTCCCTCTTCTTTGGGGCAGCCCCTGAGATATTGGAACACTGCTATCAGGTCTCCCCTAGTCCTTCTTTTCATCAAAAGTAGACATACCCAGTTCCTGCAACCATGCTTTATATGTTTTAGCCTCCAGTCCCCTAATCATCTTTGTTGGTCTTCTCTGCACTCTTTGTCGCCCTTTGGGATGGGGAATTGATTTGTCTGTTATTCCCCAAAGAAAAACCACTTTTAACCAATGTGGGGTAACCTATCCAGGTTTGGGAAGAGCTGCTTTAAATCTAATAAAAGAATAAAGTAAAAACAAAGCTTTCCCCTGCCCAGTCCTCTCTGACTGTGTGTGTGTGTGTGTGTGTGTGTGTTCATCTCTGTTTCCTTACCAAGGGAACCAGCATTGTTCAAAGACATTTCCATGGTCATGTGACCAGCACATGGCACATGGAACCTTCCCACCGAAGTGGTACCTTCTTCGCTACTTGCATTTGTATGCTTTCCAACTGCTAGGTTGGCAGGAGCTGAGCCAGGCAGCGAGAGCTCAGTCGTTGCGTGAGCTCTCGTTGCAGCAAGAAAGGTCATCAAACAAGTCAAAACTCACTTAACAAATGTCTCATCGAACAACAGAAATTTGGGGCTCAATTGTAGTCGCAAGTTGAGGACTCCCCGTACAACGACGCTACAATGCGCAGTGCTATCTGCGCACGAAAGCCGCCATAATAATACACAATAATCTTGGACACAAGTCACGGGGGCTGCACGATGCTGCTGCCACAAACAACGTCATCTGTGAACGATTAACCACACTAAACCTTCGTTCAATGGTGTGACACTGGACACCGGCTGATAATTAGCCTTAAAAATGATAAGAAAGTAAAGAAGACCTTGAATTGAGCTCTGCTCTGAGTCCCTCCAGAAACAGAGCCGTATGGAAAGGGGGGGAGGGAAACGGTACGGGTCATCCTCCACTTACAACAGTCAACTTAGTGGCCATCCAAAGTTACAAAACTTTGAAAAAAGGGACTTATCGCTGTTTTTCACCGTTTGGCATCCTCACCGTCACATGATGTGCATTGAGGTGCTGGACAACTGGTTCATATTTATGACGGCTGCAGTGTCCTGGGGGTCATGAGACCTGCTTTTGGGATCTTCTGACAAGCAAAGTTTAATGGGGAAGCCAGATTCACTTAACAACCGTGTTGCTGACTTAAACAACTGCTGTGATTCGTTGAACAAAAGCGGCAACAGTCGTAAAGTGGGAGAAAGCTCCGAGCCACCTAAATTTTGGCTTCCGTTCTGGTCGTAATTCAAGGACCGCCTGTAATGACATCGGCTTCACGGATATGAACAGGATTCATATTGGAGAGAAAGGCACAAAACGAGAAAGCAATATACGTTCTCTTCGAACCCACCTCACTCTCTATCAAGAATAGACATGGCCTGGATATCATCAGATTTATGCACTCAAGTGGAGGAGATTGAAATTGAACCCAATGAGTGGGCAGATCATAACCCAATAAAATTAAGATGGAAAAGCCAAAGAAGAAAGAAAAGATGGATGATGAACTCAAATACTGTAAAAGAAATGGAATCTATCCAAATGCTGGAGAAGGAACTAAAACTATTTTTTAGAATACATAAAAAAGAAGACACCTCAAATCAAGGTGTCCCGGAGGTGCACCCGGAGGCTCCAGTTGGTTCAGAATGCGGCTGCGTGGGGGATTTTGGGAGCATCTAGACTCTCCCATGTGACACCTCTCCTGCGTGAGCTGCACTGGCTGCCTGTGGCTTTCCGGGTGCGCTTCAAGTTACTAGAGACCATCTTTAAAGCGCTCCATGGCTCAGGATCTGGGTATTTGCAAGATCGCCTCCTGCTGCCAAATACCTCCCACCGACCAGTGCGCTCCCACAGAGAGGGCCTCCTCAGGGTGCCGTCGGCTAAACAATGTCGGCTGGCGACCCCCAGGGGGAGAGCCTTCTCTGTGGCAGCCCCTGCCCTCTGGAATGACCTACCCCCTGACCTACGGACGACCACGGACCTACACCTCTTCCGTCAGGCCTTGAAGACCTATTTATTTCGTGCGGCCGATCTGTCGTAGTTTTAAACTGTTTTTTAGTAGGGGTTTTTAACAGGGGTTTTAAGGACAGGCTAATTATATAATATATTTTAATATATTTTATGTTTTGTATTATTGATTTTTATCACTGCCTGTACACCGCCCTGAGTCCCGAAAGGGAGAAGGTGCGGTATATAAATCTAATAAATACTAAATACTAAAATCTCTGGGATACTATCAAAGCATACACAAGAGGTCTCAGCGATCGCCTACATCGCGAGGAAAAAGTAAAAAACAGAAAGAGCAACATTGGCTTCACGTTTTCTAAATCGGTCTGTTCTCTCCTTCCAGATTTCCAGCCTCGCTTACAGCCCTGACATTCTCCAGCAATCTCCCATTCGAATGTTATCCATATCTGATCTGACCCTCATGAGATTCCAGACTGGACAAGGCCAGCCACCTGTTCACACAACTTCCTTCTTCAAGGGATCAGAAATCGGAAGAACAGAAATCGGAAGAACAGGGACTTTGTCCAACTTCTTTCTCAAACATGAGACTCTAGGCACGTGATGGTGAACGTATGGCACACCTGCCACAGGTGGCACACAGAACCCTCTCTGCAGGCACACCAGCCATTGCCCCAGCCGAGCTCCACCGCCCATGGGCGCGCACCTCCCACCAGCCAGCTGCTCTTTGGATCTCTGCAGCGCATGCACAGGGAGAGGGTGTGCATGCACGGGGGGCACTCACATCACATTTTGGGGCTCACTTGCCTCCCTGTTCCCCGTTTTGGTTTCCAGGTTGTTGCAGGAGGCCTTCCAGGCCCAAAACGTTACGCATCGCTAGGGATTTGAACCACCGACCTTTCTGATCGACAAGCTCAGCGTTTTAGCCTCTGAGCTACCACGTCTCTTGTCCCCCAAATCCATAGATCACTTAAAAAAAAATCGAATTACAGAACCTGTATCCAGAATAAACCAAACCATACATGTTGGTTTTATAGTTTGAGAGAAATCCATGAAAATGTAAACCAGGCCAGACCAGATGGTCCATCAACATGAATACTGAAGATCCAGAAGACCAGCTACCTTGAAGGTTTCATGTCCAAGCCAGAGACCATCATACCAGTGACGGCCAGTAGGCTGTTAAGCAACAGGCTAGGTCTGGGGTCCCTTAACTTGGCAACCGTAAGGCTTGTGGACATCAGCTCCAGAATTGACCAGCTAGTTTGGGGAACTGGAAGTTGAAGTTCACAAGTCAACCCATCTGGGAGTCAAAGTCCACAAGTCAACCCATCTGGGAGTCAGTCCACAAGTCAACCCATCTGGGAGTCAAGGTCCACAAGTCAACCCATTTGGGAGTAAGTCAACCCATCTGAGAGTTGAAGTCCACAAGTCTTGAAGTTGCCAAGTTTTGGAGTCCCCTAGGCTACGTGATACAGTCCATCTTCAGGCTCTCTCGTGAGTTCCTTTGTGTTAGAATCTACACATTAGAGGCAGCTTTGTCCTCTAAACATGAGATACGAAGGCAACGGCAAGCCAGAGAGATCCTTCAAGACAATGTATCTTTCACCAACTCACGCCAAAACCCAATGTTTTATGTTTCATCATCCAGACTCTCTCTAAGGTCGCATTTAGAAGTTCTGAAGATCATCGGTCAATGCAACTTTCCGAGAGTTCCATATGGGCCCCAAAAGTTATAAATGACCAAGACTTTTGTTGATACAAGGTCCACCCCTTTCTGACCTTCAAGAGTGACAAAAATCCAATAACCTCCAGAGATGATATTGTAACAAAGAACTTGAAAATAGCCTTCTTGGCTTGCTTCATATACCCATCAAACTAACATTACTGGGTTAACAGTAATTCTACAGAACAATAATTCTACAGGGGAATTATTGACTCTGTCATCTGCACCTCCATAACTTTCTGGTTTGGCTCTGCAACCCAACAAGACAGACACAGACTTCAGAGGATGATCAGAACTGCAGAAAAAATAATTACTGCCAACCTGCCTTCCATTGAGGACCTGCACACTGCACGAGTCAAAAAGAGGGTGTGAAAACACCTACAGATCCCTAAGATCCTGGACATAAATGGTTTCAACTCCTACCTTCAAAACGACGCTATAGGGCACTGCACACCAAGACAACTAGATACAAAAACAGTTTTTTCCCAAACGCCATCACTCTGCTAAACAAATAATTCCCTCAACACTGTCAAACCATTCACTAAGGCTGCATTACTATTACTATTAGTCTTCTCATCATTCCTATCACCCATTTCCTCCCACTTATAACTGTAGGACTATTATTTATTATTATTTATTTTATAATTTTAATTTATAAACCGCACCCTCTCCCCGAAGGGACTCGGGGCGGTGCACAGGAAATTAAAAAGCATATAAACATAACAATTATAAATATTTAAAACCCAATTAAATAAACTATCACCCTGCGCTTAAAAACTTAAAAACCTTAAAACTATTTCCCCTTAAAATCCCGATTAAAACAATTTAAACTTCAGACTGACTATAACTTTGTTGCTTGTATCCTAATGATTTATATTGATTATTTCCTGGTATTATTTGACAGCTTATTTGTATCCTATGACTATCATTAAGTGTTGTACCTTATGATTCATGACAAAAGTATTATTGCTTTTATGTACACTGAGAGCATCTGCACCAAAGACAAATTCCTTGTGTATTCAATCACACTTTGCCAATAAAGAATTCTATTCTATTCTATTCTATTCTGCTCTGCTCTGCTCTCTACTCTACTGTATTCTCTGTTCAACCCAGATGTGCTTAGATGAAAACTCCTATCACCACCAGGCAGGTGATGAGAAGTGTAGTCCACACACTAGTCCATGTAGGGGGCAACGTATTTCGGAAGACAATTGAGACACTGAATCTGCTTCAGGGGGCTTTGGTACTCCTCTCAAGAACCATGCTTTGCAGCCAGCCTTTTACAGCCAAAGGTATGCTGTCTTTCCCCCATGGAAGCTCTTCCACATAGTCACTGCGGCTGCCACGGCAATCTTTGCTGGCTATGAATAATGCGAGTCGAAGTCCCAACATCTGGAAGGCACATTTGAAGGCTGCTGGGAAGCAGCTGTTCCAACTGCATTCACCAGAGAAGAGAAGCCGATCCAGGAAATTAATCAGAGGAAGGGGGGAGTTGAGGTGGAGGCCCTGCCATCTTCTAAACCAAAGCAAGTGTTTTAAATTAATTAATCAGGATAGAGAAGTGAAATCAGAAGTGAAAACATTTACAGACTCCTGGCATCCTGGGTATAAATTGCTTCAACTAGTATAACTCTCAAAACGACGCTATACAGCACTGCACACCAGAACAACTAGACACAAGGACAATTTTCCCCTCAATGCCATCACTCTGCTAAACAAATAATTCCCTCAACACTGTCAAACTATTTACTAAGGCTGCATTACTATTACTATTCTTCTTCTCATCGTTCCTATCACCCATCTCCTCCCACTTATGACTGCAGGACTGTAAGTTTGTTGTTTGTATCCTTATGATTTTTATTGATATGGATTGTTTCCTGATTGCTTATTTGTACCCTGTGACTCTCATTAAGTGTTGTATCTTGATGAATGTATCTTGTCTTTTTATGTCCACTGAGAGCCTCTGCACCAAAGACAAATTCCTTGTGTGTCCAATCACACTTGGCCAATAAAGAATTCTATTCTTTTCTATTAGAGTTTGAAGGGACCTTGGAGGTCTTCTAGTCCAACCCCCTGCTCAAGCAGGAGACCCATTACCACTTCAGACAGGTGACTGTCCAGTCTTTTCTTGAAAACCTTCAGCGATGGAGAAACCACAACTTCTGGAGACAAGTCCTTTCACTGCTTAATTGTTCTCACTGTTAGGAAATTCCTCATTTCATTTGTTATCTTGTCATTTGGGGATGTTTTCTTTCTTTCCAAAGCCACTTTCTAATTACATTTTTTTTTTCTTATACGGCATCCGGCCCTCGCAGCTGGCCCAGGATTATTCTCTCGCCGGATCGATTACGGATCCCCTTTCTGGCAAAGCAACCCAAAGGTGCTTTTTTTTCAAGAGGCAACTGAACTTTCTGGTTTTTCTTGTCCTTTTCCTTTGAAGGTAGTTTGGCTTCTCATCCAAGAAACGTCTTCAGCTCTGGCTGGATGGTGGGGATAGAGATCTATCTTCAGTCAGAGCTGAAGAAGCTTCTTGGATAAGAAGTGAAATGTCTTCAAGAAAAAACCTCGAAGACATTTATGCTGTCTACTGTTGACCTCACCCCATTCCTAAGAGGTCCGTAAAGGGGCCGTGCATAAGCGCACCAGTGTGCCTACCATCCCTGTCCTACTGTCCCCATTTATTTGTACCCATTTCCTGTGCTCTTTGTTTTTTTTCCCTATTCTTTTATTTATTTATTTTTTATTTATTTATTTATTTATTGAAAAAGTTTTATTCAAACAAATTTTCCCCCTTTTTACCCCCCCGACATATAATATAAATCACATACAAATACTATACCCCCTCCCCTCCCCCCGTCTTAAAATAAATTTCTCATTCAAATATTGTATCCCCTCACCTCCCAACAATCATAATATAAATTTCTCTTAAAGTAACAATATCCCATTAACCCCATCTTCTAAATTAATTGAACATATATAAATCATAATATAAATTTCTCTTAAAGTAACCGTATCCCATTAATCCCATCTTCTAAATTAATTATACATATAATTAATTTCCTGTGCTCTTATTCCTGTTTATTCTTATTCCTGTTATCGTTTTTTTAAAAAGTTTTAATTGCAATTTTCCTTTTCCCCCATCATACATATTTCACGGACATTTTATACATCTCATTTATAATCATCATGTCAGTATATTCTGATTTCCCCACTTCCATTCATATTAATCTCTTTTATATAATCTTTTCTTCCCCGCCCCCATTAATTCACTTAAACCTACCTATCGTTGCTAAACACCTAATCTTTACAAATGAATCGTTTTTAACCGTAGTTTTGCTGCGCCAACTTCAACCACATCATCCTCTTTACCTATTTCCTTATCTTTTCTCATTCATTTTTTATGCATAGTTAACATCACTATATCCCCTATACCCGTGATGGCGAACCTATGGCACGGGTGCCACAGGTGGCACGCGGAATCATTTCTTAGGGCACGGGAGGCATTGCCCTGTCAGCTCCAGTGTGCATGAGTGCGCTGGCCAGCTGATTCAGGCCTTCTTTTGAGGCTGTTTTTCGCCCTCTGGAGGCTTCGGGGAAGTTCCCGAAGCCTCTGGAGGTGGGGGGGAGGCTGTTTTCACCCTCCCCAGGCTCCTAGAAAGCCTCTGGAGCGGGGGGGGGGGGGAGCACGCCAAATGCAGGGGGTCGCGCACATTGCATTATAGGTGTGGCACGCCCATTCCCCTGCGCTCTCCCCCCCTTTTTGGCACTTGAGACAAAAAAAGGTTAGCCATCACTGCCCTATACTTTTCTTATTCCTGTTATCTTGTACATGAGTGACAAACTAACTAACTAACTAACTAACTAACTAACTAACTAACTAACTAACTAACTAACTAACTAACTAACTAAACAAACAAACAAACAAACAAACAAACAAACAGTCCAGCTGCCTCTCGAAAAAACTAACTTTTGGCCCAACCACAACCTGGATGACTGAGAATCTCCATAGACAAAAGAAACTAACTCACTTCGATCGCACTTAGGAGCGGTGCTTGCGCGGGGTTTACGCCGCGGGAACTACAAGGGGCCTCTCCAGCACACACACAGCCCCCCGCACGGCGCTTCTCAACGCCTTCTCAAACGGTGCATTTCCCCCAGAACCGTCTTGCTTGGCGCACGGACCGGGACCGAGATCTGGACCCGCTGGCCCCCCCCGAGCGGTCCCGGGCACTTCTGCTCCGCGCGTGGAGGCTCTGCCCGGGTTCCAGCCCTCGCTAGTAGCCGCCGCCGCCGCCGCCTCCCTCCCCGCATACACCTGTTTGGAGCCGTCACCGAGAAGGGGGCGCGCGGGAGAGGAGAGCCGCGAGGCTGGCGAGGGTTAGTGGCCGCCGCCAACGGGGCCGTGGGCGCGTTCCTCCTTTCGGGGGCTGCCTCCGCGGCTCCGGTACCTTTTCTGGGCCGGGGGCCGGCTACCTTCCACCCCGTCCTCCGTGGCTTCTTCCGTCCCCTTTTTCTTCGCGCGCCCCCCCGGCTCCTCTGCGCCCCGAGTCGGAGTCTGGCGCGCCGGGCCGAGCGCCCCTTCCTCAGTGGGAGCCCTTCCCGGGGAAGGGGCGATCTCGGGGACCAAGGGAAGGCGGACCCTCCTGGCTTGGGGCTTACCTTCCACCGCGGTCAAGGTCAGCAGCAGCAGAGGCGGCAGCAGCAGCGCCCAGCCCGGGAACGCCATGGGAGCCTGCGGGCGGAGAAGCCAGGGAGGGAGGGGGGCGGCCGGAGCCCCTGCCTGCCTCGGCTGCTTGGCGGCGGCGGCGGCGGTGGGTCTGCTTGTTTTTTTTTTACAGGGGGCGCAAGCCGGAGACGGGCTCGGTCGCCCCTCCATCGCCATCTTGTGCGAATGCGAGAGGGACTCCGCCGGCAGTTGCACCCCCACCCACCGTCCCACCCTCCCCTCCCTCCTGCACGCATGCACGCTCCCGTGCTTATACACACACACACACACACACAGACCCGCGCGGGCGCGCGCCAAGTCCCGATTGGGGAGTCCGCTGGAGACGCCCGCGCCTCCTCCTGCTCCGCTCGCTCGCTCGGCACAGCCGCGCGCCCCGCCCGTCTTTCTCGCCGCGGAGAAGACGGACAGATGGGTCCCCTCCGGGCTGGGGAGGGAAGTGGGCTAGAGGGAAGGCGGGTGGGGGCGGGACAGAGCCACAGGGGGGTGAAGGAGGAGGATAAGACCCGGGGGGGGGGGCAGAACCGAAGCCAAGGGGGAGGGGGAGAAGACGGGGTGGGAGGGAAAGAGAGAATCGAACCAAAAGATGGAGAGAAGGCAGTGGGGGGTGGGGGGACCGGAGCCGGGGCGTGGGACAGATTCAAAGCGAGTGGGGAAGAAAAGACGGGAGGAGGGCAGATACAAGGGATTAGGGAGGGGGGAGAACCGAAGCCAAGGGGGAGGGAGAGGAGCAGAAGAGGGAGGGGGGAACCGGAGCCAAAGGAGGGGGGGGGGAGATTCAGAGCGAGTGGGGAAGGGGGGAAGGGAGGGGGGCAGACACAAGGAGTTGGGGAGGGGAGGAGAAGAGGGAGAGCCGAGAACCGAAGCCAAGGAGGAGGGAGAGGGGCCGAAGAGGGAGGGGGGAACCGGAGCCAACGGGAGAGGGGAGAGAGGTTCGGAGTCAATGGGGAAGGGGGGACGGGAGGGGGGCAGACGCAAGGGGTTGGGGAGGGGAGGAGAAGAGGGAGGGAGGGAGAACCAAACCCGAGGGGGAGGGGGAGAAGACGGAGTGTAGGGAGGTGGAATCGAACTAGAAGGGGATAAGAGGGGCAGAAGAGGGAGGGGGAACCGGAGCCAGTGGGGGGGGGGGGGTACCGTTCCGTAACGACTGGGGGAGAAGAAAACGGGTGGGTGGGGGAAAACGAGCCACAAAGGTCGGGGAGGGGGAGAATAAGGAGTGGGAGAGAGGTTCCGACTTCGGCCCAGAGCCGGGACTGGCCCATTGCCCTTGCTAAGGTCCCCTAACCCTCTCGGGCCAAAACGTCTCTTGCCTCGGTCTGGAGCCCCCTCCCCCGTCTTTTTCTATCTTCGGACGGGCTGAAACTCGACCGCGGAAGCCGGTTTTGCGCGCCAGGCTCCCGTTACGCGGTGCAAACCCAGCTCCTGGTTGGGCCGAAGGGCGAGAGGGATCCCCGCCGAAGGGATCCCCAAAGGCGGGACTTTGGGGGAGATTCCGCATTGGGGACGAGGAGAGGCGGGGAGAGAATCGGTCGCTGAAAGACAGACCGGGTCCCTAGCGGGTCCAATGGGCAGGGGGGTTTTCTGGCTGGTGGGGGGGAACAAAAAGCACCTTTGAGACAACCAAGACCTGGATGACTGGGAATCTTCGTCCACCTTTCCCAGTCAGTCCTTTGCCTTGCTCATTCATCCTCAGTGGCTTCTAACTGGAGCAGGCTCTGTCCTATAACCTGGCTCTTGCACTCCTACGTTGGGATAAAGCAGGGGCGTCAAACTTCAGGCCTGGGGGCCGCATCCAGCCCACATGGTGCTTAGATCTGGCCCATCTGGCCACTCCGGAAACATAGAAAGACTAGCCTGCAGGGCCTCTGCCAGTGAAAACCCTTGTGCAGCCCTCTGGAGCTCCATTTTCCCTGGCAGAGGGTTGCAGGAGACTGTCGCAGCTGAAAACAGACCTCAAGAACCCATTTTTGGTGACAGAGTGCTCGGGCACCGTCGGCACCCCCGACATGAGTGACGCAGAGCTGGCCCACCCTGGCCACGCCCTAAACCCAATCCCAATCCAAAGAAAACGGCAGGAGCCAGATTGGGATTGCAGAAATGTCACTTCCGTCAAGCCAACCAGTCAGGTGGCCCCAGTTCGATCCTTTATCCCAGGGGTGTCACACTCCATTTCATTGAGGGCTGCATCAGGGTTGTGTTTGACCTTGGGATGGGCGTGGCCAGGGTGGGCCAGCTCTGCGTCACTTACGTCGGGGTGGGGAGGGGTGCCGGCGGTGCCCAAGCACTCTGTCACCAAAAATGGGCTCCCGAGGTCTGTTTTCGGTTGCGATGGCATCCTGCAATCCTCTGCCAGGGAAAATGGAGTCTGGACTGCCACCTGTGGCCCTTGCAAGCTTCGTTTTCAGCTGCAATGGCCACCTGCAACCCTCTGCCAGCAAAAAAGGATCTCGGGGGGGGGGGCTGCTCAAGGGTTTTCACTGGCAGAGGCCCTGGTCTTTCTCTGTTTCCGGAGTGGCCCCATGGGCCAGATCTAAGCACCCCGTGAGCCTTAAATTTGACAGCCCTGCTTTATCCCAATGTGGGAGTGCAAGATCTTGGCAAGAGCTACAAAGAAGGGTTTGAATTGCTCCCAGCCAGGCACTGCTTTGGCTCGCTCTTTCTTGCAAAGACAGGAGCTGAAGAAGATAGATGGACTGTGAGATGTAAGTGATTGTGAGAGAGATCTTGGAGTCTAAGTGGACAACCAGCTAAATATGAGCCAATAGTGTGCAGCAGTAGCCAAAAAGCCAATGTAATCCTCAATTGCATTAACAGAGGGATACAATCAAGATCAAGTGAGGTTCTAATACCACTCTATAAAGCCCTAGTAAGAGCACACCTAGACTACTGCATCCAGTTTTAGTCACCGCATTATAAAAAAGATGTTGAGACTCTAGAAAGAGTGCAGAGAAGAGCAACCAAGAGGATTGGGTGACTGGAGGCTAAAACATACGATGGATGGTTACAGGAGCTGGGCCTGGCTAGTCTAGAGAAGAGAAGGACCAGGGGAGGCATGATAGCAGTCTTCCAAAATTTGAGAAGCTGCCACAGAGAGGAGGGGGGTCAACCTCTAAGGTCCCTTCCAACTATTCTATTCTATTATATTATATTCTATTCCATTCCATTCCATTCTATTCTATTATGTTCTATGTTCTATTCTGTTCTGTTCTATTTTGCAAAGCACCTGAAGGCCAGACAAGGAACAACGGATGGAAACTGATCAAGGAGAGATTCAACCTAGAAACAAGGAGGAACTTTCTGACAGTGAGAACGATCAACCCATGGAACGGAAGTTGCCTTCAAAAGTTGTGGGAGCTTCATCACTGGAAGCTTTCAAGAAGAGACTGGACTGCCATCTGTCAGAAATGGTGTAGGGTCTCCTGCTTGAGCAGGGGGTTGGACTAGGTGACCGATAAAGTCCCTTCCAACTCTGTTAATCTATCTGTCAAGATGCCGGTGTAATCCGAAAGCTTGCTGTATTGCCGATTGCTGTTCAATCCAAACAAACGATTATAAACAGTCAGACCGTAAGAACACAATGGCCAGCAAACATAGAAAGCTTGTCGTGTCTGGGCTAAGGTCTGCCAAGGAAGAGCAGCTGGCTGCCTTAATAGCCACCCTCATGGAAGTGGACCAGAAAGTAAGCAATTTGCTCCAGAACTGAGAAAGACGGAGAGAATTCTGTCTAGGAGAGAGAGAGAGAGAGAGAGAGAATGAGAATGAAGCTTAAATGCTCCTGCCCTTGGGGAGCTTGTATATAATAAGTTCGTTTCATTATGTCAATTCTCATAAATATTTATTGCCAACTGGCAACTTCTTGCTACTGCTTAGAGAACTGGTAAGTGTGTGTGTGTGTGTGTTTGTGTGTGTGTGTGACGATGTCTCTCATAATCCTCAGGATGTTTGCGGAGAAAGAACGAACAAGGCAGAGATGAAAAACGGGATCCAAGGAGTGTGGGGAATGGTCCTGCGCTGAGTTGTGGATCCTGAAGCTGATAACCGTCTATTTGGGTTACAGCTAATCGTACAGCTAATCCATTCATTTAGTGACCGTTTGAAGTTACAACGGCACTGGGAAAAGTGACTCGGGGCCATTTTTCACAGTTGCAACGGCTGCATGCTTCCCACCGTCATGTCATCAACATTTGGAAGCTTGGCTCACATTAAGACTTGTTCTTTCTAAGGTAAAGATGTTGCGAAGAGGAGAGGAGAGGAAAACAATAGAAGAGAAGAGGATTAGGATTAGGAATAGAATAGAATAGAATAGAACAAATGCGGAATGGAATGGAGTAGAATAGAACAGAACAAAATTATAGAATAAGATGTAGAATAGAATATAAAATATAAAACAAAATAGAACATGGAATGGAATGGAATGGAATAGAATGGGAAAGAGTAGAATAGAGTAGTGTAGAGTAGAGAAGAGAAAATATAAAACAAAATAGAACATGGAATGGAATGGAATAGAATGGGAAAGAGTAGAATAGTGTAGTGAAGAGAAGAGAAGAGAAGAGAAAATATAAAACAAAATAGAACATGGAATAGAATGGAATAGAATTGGAAAGAGTAGACTAGAGTAGTGTAGTGTAGAGTAGAGAAGAGAAAATATAAAACAAAATAGAACATGGAATGGAATGGAATAGGACAGGATGCAATGCAATGTGATGCAATACAACAACACAACACAATACAATACAATGGTATGAAGGGACCTTGGAGATCTACTCCAACCCCCTGCAAAAAGCAGGAGACCCAAATGGTTACCCAATCTTATTAAAACCTCCAGTGATGGAGCCATCATAACTTACGAAGGCAAGCCATTCGTATAAACAAACAGTTTTTAAGCCAACAATCAGTTTCTAACCCATTGCAATTCAGAGATGCTCTTTTGAGATTGCAACGCAAGCCAAGACCTTGGCATTCAAATGACCATGTTCTGATTGAAGTAACCGAGGACTTTCAAAAACACCAGCAAAGTTGACCATTTTTTCCA
Organism: Rhabdophis nuchalis; assembly: GCA_039707465.1. Taxonomy (NCBI): domain Eukaryota; kingdom Metazoa; phylum Chordata; class Lepidosauria; order Squamata; family Natricidae; genus Rhabdophis; species Rhabdophis nuchalis. The sequence goes on from CM077659.1 coordinate 16,010,401, forward strand.
AACCCCGAACACCCAAATTCTGCCTTTAGTCTCACTGCAGTTCACCATTTTATCAAAGCAGGACATTAGGAAATAAAGACGATCCTAATTGCAGCTTCTTAACTATGCATTTTAGCCAGTAGAGTTGGTTGGTTCGGCCCACCATTAGCCAGCCATTTCATTCCAAGGTGATCCAATCCATTCTTAAAAAATCTGGCCGTTGAAATGATTCTCAAGTTGTTTTCTTTTTTGTAAATCAAAACCAATTTCATTGTAATTTTAATACAATGACAATAAAGATGATGATGATGATGATGATTATTATTATACTTTATTCATAAAACATGAAACTCAGCCAACTGAACATTTAAAAATGCATATTACAAATACTATTGACTGGTGCTAATTATTGATACAGTTTGCTGCCAGCATCCTAGGTATCAACCAAGTATCTTCGTAGAATATTGTTGTTGTTGTTGTTGTTGTTGTTGTTGTTATTATTATTATTATTATTATTATTATTATTATTATTATTATTATTATTATTATTAAATAGATCCTGACATATTACAGTCTCGCCCCTATGTTCTGTTGTCCTGCAAAGGAGGGGCTTAGGGGGTTCTCTCTCCTCCCTTCGACCCCCAACTGAAATCGGTCTGGGGTATAAGGAAGAGAACCCCTTTAAGATGGTACTCCTAACTCCCAACTCCTGCAGCTGGCTCAGGACACCATGGTTGATTGATATCAAAAGCAGCTGATAGAGCAAGGAGCACAAGGATACAGACACCACTTCCATCCCAACCAGTGGTGGGATTCAACTTTTTTTATTACCGGTTCTGTGGGTGTGGCTTGGTGGGCGTGGCTTGGTGGGTATGGCAGGGAAAGGATACTGCAAAATCCTCATTCCCTCCCCACCCCACTAATTTGCTTTCCAGCTCCGTTCTCCTCTGTAGGGCAACAAAAGAAGACCCAGCTGACCAGATGGGACTCGGGAGGCAGAGAATGGATGGGGGCGGGGCCAGCCAGAGGTGGTATTTGCCAGTTCTCCAAACTACTTAAAATTCCCACTGAAATCAGTCAGAACCGGCTAAATACCACCTCTGAGACCAACTCAGCCACGGGTCATCTACAAACACAGCTGAGGCTGTCTCCAGTTGAACTCCCACTGAAATGGGTCTAAATCGGGGGTCCTGGGCCACAGACCGGCACTGGGCCGTGGTATGCCAGAAACCGTTGCGCAAACAAGCGAAGCCCCATCCGTGGGATGCAGGAAGTATGCGAAACCACACACCCCCTGGACCACGGAAAAATGTCTCTCCACGGAACTGGTCCCTGGTTCTCAGGGGTGGGCTGCTACAGGTCCGCCTGGATTCGGGAGAACCTGTAGCTAACATTATGGCATTATTGGAGAACCTCCAAATCCTACTCCTGGCTGGCCCCGCCCACCCCAACCCGCCCCTCCCAGGAGTCTCCAATTTTGGATGTGAGGTAAGTGCAGGGCCCACGCAGAAGCTCAGGGAGGGGGAAAAACAGGTCTCCCGGGAGTTCTGGATCCTAATTGCCTCCAGAGTCCCAGGGGAGAGAGCTTCTGCCCTCCCAGAGGTTCAAGAAAAGCCTCCGGAGCCTGAGGAAGGCGAAAATGTCCCGTCCCGTCCCCCAGCCTTGGTTCAACAGGCTAACTAGGCCATGCCCACCCAGCAACCTGGCAGAGAACCCGTGGCTGAAATTTTGGAAGCCCACCCCTGCCAGTGGTGCTCCAAAAGGTTGGGAGCCACTGGTCTAAATAATCTGCTTCCTGTGATGTGTTACTTTTCACGTACAAAGCATGGAAACAAACAGGTGGCTCTTCAATTGCACAGTTGTAATCGTTCAGAAGGGACGCGGCGGCTCAGTGGCTAAGATGCTGCGCTTGTCGATCAGAAAGGTCGGCAGTTCAGCGGTTCGAATCCCTAGCGCCGCGTAACGGAGCGAGCTCCGTTACTTGTCCCAGCTTCTGCCAACCCAGCAGTTCGAAAGCAGGTAAAAATGCAAGTAGAAAAAGAGGAACCACCTTTGGTGGGAAGGGAACAGCGTTCCGTGCGCCTTCGGCGTTGAGTCATGCCGGCCACATGACCACGGAGACGTCTTCGGACAGCGCTGGCTCTTTGGCTTTGAAACGGAGATGAGCACCACACCTTAGAGTTGGGAACAACTAACATATATGTGTGAGGGGAACCTTTACCTTTAGCTTAATCTTTGAGGAAATGGGAAGCAGGGGAAAAAGGTCAGCCCAAAGTGAGAAAGTCCTTCCGATTTTCCTGCTTGTTTGTTTCTTTTTTTGGTGTGCTTAGAGGAACCAATTAAACTCCCCCCACTCTTATTGTGAGCTGTGTTCTCCGTGAGTGTGACTGCTTTGTGAAGTGACAAGGCGGTGGTGTGGTCTCTATTTATAGATTGCTGATGGCATGAACCGAGTGGGCTCCCCCCCACCCTCTGCCGCCACTTCTGAGCCTGGCTCTGAATCTCGAAGCAGCTATTAATAAGCCTTCATTGTCTGGTGCTGGTTTATATGTCAGCCCCATCTGGAGCAGCAGGTTTAGGGTATCAAAATTAACCAGGAAAGGAAAGCGAACTTTAGGTGCGAGAAAGCGGGAAGAGGACTAGAAAGCACTGAAAGTTTATTTCTTGCTACCGGTACTCAAGTATCTGATCTATGAATGGTCAAGCCAAGTTGGCATTGTATAAGGGTCAGCAGAATTCATGGGGTGGGTGTGTGGGGAGCTGCACTTGAGTCTCTTGTGGGAACGTAATGATGACAAACTGATGACATGTTTGACTCTGCCCTCGAGAACCATCCACCCATGGTGTTGCAGAAAAAAGAGAGCTCGAGACTTGGACTTCTCAAAATCAGGAAAAGTTTATTATGGCTGCCATGATTCAGAAAGCTAGTTCAGGCTAGCATCCAAGAATTCTGAATCCCTTCCAAAAGGGAATACAAAGTTTTATACTTCACTACAAGCAACTTTCATCATGGCTAGTTTCTGATTGGTTAAATGATCGTCATCAAAAAGAAAACCACAAACATATCCTGTTTTTTGCAAAGATGAACCTCTAGCTTTTGAGGTTATGCCCCCTGTCTGCCTGCAAGGGCCTTCCAAGCAGGTGTTTGCGGTCTGACATTTGAATTTCCTTTCAAGCTTCCTGTTGCAACTCAGACTATTCAGAGCATATTCAGAGCTATTCAGAAAAAGGGACCCTTTGGGTCATCTAGCCCTACCCCACATCATTTCACTCTTAACAACCAGGTCACACTTTATGCCAATGCCCTGCCTCAATGGTACGGAAGTTGCCTTCAGAAGTTGTAGGAACTTCATCGCTGGAGGCTTTCGAGAAAGAGATTGGACTGCCATCTGTCAGAAATGGTGTAAGGCAGTGATGGTTAACCCTTTTGGCACTGAGTGCCGAAACTGGAGCGCACATGGGAGCCAGAGGTCAGAAGGGAGCAGCTGGCTGCTGTGAACATGCACACTGGACCAGCTGTCCAGCATGCATGCATGTGCAGAACCCGGAAGAGCAGCTGGCAATGACACGCGTGCCCATAGAGAGGGCTCTGCGTGCCACTTGTGGCATGCGTGCCACACGTTTCCCATCACAGGTGCAGGGTCTGCTTGGGTGGGGTGGAGGGTTGGACTAGATGACCTACAAGGTCCCTTCCAACTCTGTTATTCTGTATCACCCTCAAACCTAGCTGGTTTCTTCATGGAGATCTTGCCTTGAAAATCAAGGTTGACTCAAAAGGTTTGCATTTTCTTTTTCTCTATCCTTTTAAAAACGCTTTTCTTTTTCTCTATCCTTTAAAAAAAGCTTTTTATCGGTTTATCAAAATATAAAATACAAAGAGAAATTCAAAAAGGTTATAGAAAACTAGGAGGAAGGGAAGGGGGAAAAACAGTGTAAAGAGGGGAAAGGAAAGAAAAAGGCACCGACTTCCAACTCTCTTTAGCACAGTAGAACAATATGTACAAGCCATTACTATAGCAATAAACCTATCCAAATGATATCCACAGTCAGTACAAGGCAGAAAAAAATGGGAATTTAACTCTGGAAATGCAACCATGTATTTTTCTGCTAGGTGTAATCTCAGGAAATATTTTTTTAAAAAAACCCCAAACATCGTAATTTAACGAGATAGATGCTCTTAGCAGCAGGAATAAATTTTGCTCATGATTGGTTGATGCAATCCCAGAGTTTAAAGCAAGGGTTTTAGCGGCCTTTGTAAGCAGCTGCACTAACAGTAAGAATTCCTGAGGATTTTTTAAATTTACAGGAATAAAAAAAAATACACTTTAAAAATACTACATTCATTTCAACATTAATCATTTGTCTGAAGTGGTGTAGGGTTTCCTGCCTAAGCAGGGGGATGGACTAGAAGACCTCCAAGGTGCCTTCCAACTCTGTAATGCTAAAGATGCGCCCCCCCCCCAGATGTTGCGCCCGGTGCGCCCGGCCCTCCCTGCACCCCCCACGCTACGCCTCTGTTCTAGTCCAACCCCCTGCGTGGGCAGGAACCCTATACCATTTCAGACAAATGACTATCTAACATCTTCTTAAAGACTTCCAGGGTTGGGGCATTCACAACTTCCGGAGGCAAGCTGTTCCAGAGGTTAATTGTTCTGACTGTCAGGAAATTTCTCCTTAGTTCTAAGTTGCTTCTCTCCTTGATTAGTTTCCACCCATTGCTTCTTGTTCTGCCCCCCAGATGCCTTGGAGAATAGTTTGACTCCCTCTTCTTTGTGGCACCCTCTGAGATAATAATAATAATACAATAATACAATAGCAGAGTTGGAAGGGACCTTGTAGGTCTTCTAGATATCGGAACACTGCTATCATGTCTCCCCTGGTCCTTCTCTTCATCAAACTAGACCTACCCAGTTCCTGCAACCGTTCTTCATATGTTTTAGCCTTCAGTCCCCTAATCATCTTGCTTGCTCTTGAGAGAACCCAAGCTGTCTCTCCTCCTGAGAGGTTTATTTTGGGAGACTTTGCCCATTCTTTCCTGGTCATTTTTAATACTACGGGATATTAGCGGCCACCTGTCATTCTCGCACTGCCAACCCATCCGTTTCCCCGGATGAATGAGCCAATCACTGGTGGTTTTGTCATGAAATCACGATGAAGGAAAAGGCGGCTATGCACAGAGACTAAATCCCCTCTTTACACTCCTCCTCCTCGTCCTCCTCCTTCGCTCCTGCCTTCATCGCTAAGCTCTTTATATCAAATATTTCCCCTACGGAGAAAGAGAGTGGAGTGCATGAGATAATGTTCTGGGCTCGGACCAGCTGGCTTTAATCTTTCCATTTTTTTTCTGTTAATCAAACTTGCGCCCTTTTTCACCCTCCCTTGAACAGGCACTTCCGGAAAGCTGCTTTTCTATCCTTTCAGCTTTCTGACTCCTGTTGCAGATTTGTTCCAAGGTCTGGCACAACTGTCTTCTGCATAATATCAGCAATTGTGCTACGGAGCCTGTGCTAGGAGTGACTTAAACTAAAATATATTTACCTCTGAAAAGGATGATAAAAGGACTTTAGAATGGGCTACCGCAGGGGTCTGCAAAGTTGGCTCTTTTAAGACTGGTGGACTTCAACTTCCAGAATTCTCCAGCCAGCTATGCTGGCTGGGGAATTCTGGGAGTTGAAGTTCACCAGTCTTAAAAGAGCCAACTTTGCAGACCCCTGGGCTACCGTATCCGGGTGGCTGAAATCTAAACGAACACCAGAGGGCAGCCAAGGACAGAGAAAAATTCTGTCCTCATTGCCATCTAGTGGTGGCCTACAGGTGGCGCTCTCGCCTCACAATCAAGAGACTGTGAGTTCGATCCTAGGTACAAGTATAAGTATAATCTTTATTGTCATTGTACTTAAATACAACGAAGTTGGTTTCAGCCTCACTGGAGCAAAATTATCACAGAAACGAAAAAAGAAAGAAAAAGAAAAAAAACTAGGGTGGGCATGGAGTGATTGCGATTGAGGAAGAGCCTTCTCTGTGGGGCGACCAGCACTCTGGAATGACTTACCCCCCCCCCCCCCCGATCTCCGCACCACCACAGACCTACGCCGCTTCCGCCGGGGTTTAAAAACGCATCTCTTTCATTTGGCCGGGCTGGCATAGATTCAATGATTTTAATTTAATTTTAATTGGGATTTTAAACTGTTTTAACTGATTTTAGCACAGATCTTAAATTTAATCTTATTTTATCCTGGTTGTGTATATTATTGTACTTTTTATTTCTTCTGTGCACCGCCCTGAGTCCCACTAGGGAGATAGGGCGGTATAAAAATGTGGTAAATAAATAAAATAAATAAATAAATATTTAAAAGTCTGACAGCCCAAGGATAGAAACTATCTTTAAACCTGTTTGTTCCGCTGGCTTATACTTTGATGTCTTCTGCCCGATGGTAGAGGTGCAAAGAGACACCAGATAGGTTCAGTAGTGGGTTTCAAATTTTTTTAGAACCTCTTCTGTAGGCGTGGCCTGCTTTGTGGGAGTCGCTTGCTGGCCATGTGACCGGATGGGAGTGGCTTGCCAGCCATGTGACTGGATAGGCGTGGCCAATTTATAAAATGCGGTGAAACTCACTTAACAACGCTCTTGCTTAGCAACAAAAATGTTGGCTCAGAAACTCTGGCATTGAAGCACACAAGTCTTAAAGCTGTCAAGTTACAAGACCCTCGCACCCCTAACCCTTTAGAAAAAAAAACCCCAGGGGTGTTCAAACTTGACAGCTTTAAGACTTGTGGACTTCAACTCCCAGAATTCCTCCTCTCAGTCTTCCTCTTGATGATGGGTGGACGGGCGGGGGGAGGGAGCTGGAACCGGTTCTAAACGGCACCGAAGATTTGTGGAACCTCTTCTATAGAAGAGGCTAGAAATGGCAGGAACCCATCCCTGGGTAGGTTCCAAGTAACACCCCCAACGAAAGAAGACTCTGAGGCTTAAAGTTCCTCAAATGCAAAAGATGGCTTGCAGGCCTGACAATGAGACTGTATCTGCCGAACAAAACTCCGCATTGGTGACAGGAAGGGCATCTGGCCAGTAAACGCTCAGCTCCATTCAATTGCCCAGACTCCACCCCGCAAGGGATTATGGGGCCATTAAAAGAAGACGAGGATTGCCATCTAGTGATTGGTCCTATTGTGTTTTTCCAGTCCATTTAGGTAATCCGTGACTTACAACCACGATTTTGAGCCCAACGTTTCAGTTGCTAAGCGAGACATTTGCGAAGTGAATTTTGTCTCATCTTACGACCTTTCTTGCCATCGTCGTTAAGGGAATCGCTGCAATTGTTAAGCTAGCCACGCGGTTGTTAAGTGAATCTTCTGAATTTGTCAGAAGGTTGCAAAAGGGGATCACAACAGTCCCAGCAACTCTGCTTTTAAAATTGAGCAATTCCCCAGGAATCGTTGGCTGAGACATTGCTATTTTCCCAACTTCATTTTCCTTTTGTGTTCTGTGTAACTAACCAAAAAGGGGTTTATTTACTTTTTTTGGTTTACGTTGTCCACAGGGGAATAAAATCATCTTTACTAAAGAACCGTTTTAGTAAATAAGAAACAAGCCTTGATTCTTTCATTTGGCCAATAGAGAATAATCGACTGGTGGGATATTGAGTGTCTTGGGTGAGAGAAAGTCAGGAAACAATACATTCAATCCTAAATACTAAAATCCAAGCCCTGTTATTCTTAGTTATCAAACGAGACACAAACTCACTTCTTCAGCTACTGTGCAACTTCCAGTCTGATAGGACTGTTTACAAAACATAAATTATCTTCAAGGATTCCTAAGGTTCAACTGAAGGAAGAAGGAGAGGATCTGAATATGAAGGACATTCTCCCCCTCCTCTAAACTCTTTCCTTCCACCAAAACAGAACTGACTACCAAGAATAAGGGAAAGGTTCCCCTCACACGTATGTACTAGTTGTTCCTGACTCTAGGGGGCGGTGCTCATCTCCGTTTCAAAGCCGTAGAGCCAGTGCTGTCCGAAGACGTCTCCGTGGTCATGTGGCCGGCATGACTCAACACCAAAGGCGCACGAAGAGCAGTTACCTTCCCACCAAAGGCGGTCCCTATTTTTCTACTTCTACGTGCTTTTGAACTGCTAGGTTGGCAGAAGCTAGGACGAGTAACGGGAGCTCACTCCGTTACACAGCATTAGGGTTTCAAACTGCTGAACTGCCAACCATTCTGATTGACAAGCTCAGTATCTTAGCCACCGAGCCACCACGTCCCAGCCAAGAATAGAAATAGCAAATAACCCCAGAAAAAGGGGAGACAATCCCTAGCCTACCCCAATCCCCCCCCCCCCCACAGCTCTGTTCCCAAGACTGCCAAATGCAGTGGCAATTTTGCTTGCTGGAAGAACAGCTGCGCTGGCCTCTCCCCTCCCCACCCCTGGCTTTGATGTTGGTGAGGGGGGTCAACAACTCAAGAGACTCCTCCAGGAGGACATGGGCTCAAGTTACACATCACACCAGCCAAGCGCATTTTAGCCTTGGAGAGTCATTGAACCCACCCAGAGAGGCATTTGCCGTCAAGAATTCGGTCCCAGGTTTGACACTGAACACAGCTCTCTCTCTCCCCCCCCTCCATCCACCCACCCCTCACACGGCCTTCTGTCTTTTCTCTGCATTTCCAGAGAAAATTGGATCCTGAGCAGAAATGGGCCATTTTGAGGGGTGGGGGGCAAAGATGAGGTGGCCTCCCTGATCATTTAATTGGGGGAATCAGGGTTGGTTTTTTCCCCCCTCCAAGAATTCAAGAGACGGGTGTGTCGATCCAAGAGACCATTCTGGCTTATTTGTTTGTTGGTTTGCTTTGACCCACCCACCCCTCTTATCCCAGTGGGACAGCAGCAGTGGTGGGTTTCTGCAGGCTCGCACCTACTCGCGAGAGCCGGTTGGTGAAATTTAGAGAACCGGTGAGAGGGGGTTCCACCGGCGTACCTGGAAGTAAATCTGGCCCACCGATACCAGTGCCCAACAGGAAGGAAAGGAAAGGAAAGGAAAGGAAAGGAAGGAAGGAAGGAAGGAAGGAAGGAAGGAAAGAAAGAAAGAAAGAAAGAAAGAAAGAAAGAAAGAAAGAAAGAAAGAAAGAAAGAAAGAATTTATCATCACAATTGAGTCCAAAATTTTGGTTGCTAAGCAAGAGCGTTGTTAAATGAGTTTCACCACATTTTAAAAGGTGGCCACTCCCACCCTGTCACATGACAGCCAAGCCACGCCCACAAAATAGGCCACACCTACAGAGTAGGTTCTAAAAAATTTGAAACCCACCACTGGACAGCAGCCTGAAAAAAATGCAGCTGCCCTGATGAATAAGCATCCTGGGCATCTTCAGCATCTCACAGCACAAGTGACCACATGACTGCTTGTGCTGGAAGCAGCTGTGAGAGGGAGGGAAGCAGAAGAACAGAATCATAGGATAATAAAGGTGGAAAGCAGTGGTGGGTTTCCATTTTTTTTTTTACTACTGGTTTGCTTGTGCGTGCACATGCGTGATGCTTCTGTGCCACTACTGGTTCGCCCGATCTGGGCCGGTTGGTGGTATTTGCTGGTTCTCTGAACTACTCAAAATTTCCGCTACCAGTTCTCCAGAACTGGTAGGGTTGGAAGGGACCAAGGCCAACTCCCTGCTCAAGCAGAAGACCCACTACCATTCAGACAGTGGTTGTCCTGTCTCTTCTCAAAAGCCTCCATGATGGAGCACCCACAACTTCTGGAGGCAAGCCATTCCACTGGTTGTTTGCTCTCACTGTCAGGAAATTTCTCTTTAGTTCTAGGTTGCTTCTCTCCTTGATTAATTTCCAACCATTGCTTCTTGTCAAAGTCAATGGGGTAGCCAGAGTCACTTAACAACCCTGTCACTAACTTAACAACTGCAGCAATTCACTTAAGCATGGTGGCAGGAAAGGCCTTAAATTCACTTAGCAAATGATTCGCTTAGCAACAGAAATGTTGGGCTCAGCTGCGGTTATAAATCAAGGATTACCTGTACTCTCCTAGAGTTAATATATTCAAGTACAGTCTCCAGATCAAACAAGCATCTGCTGTTGTGGCCTAGAGGTGGAGCTCTTGCCTCACAAGCAGGAGGTTGTGAGTTCGATCCTAGGTAGAGGCAGATGTAGGGTCTCCTGCTTGGGCAGGGGGTTGGAATAGATGACCTGCAAGGTCCCTTCCAACTCTGTTAATGAGAAACTTCATCTGTCGGCTTTATCTTGTACTAGCTGGATATCCGTGCTCCGCTATGAAACTATGTAAATCGACACAACTTGAAAATTAATGAGTAGTTACAATGGCCTCTCCCCTTCTCTGCCTCAGGCTTGCCCCACAGAAGCCTCTCTTCCCCCTTCTCTCCCTCAAACTGGCCCCATTGATCCTCACCCACATCCAAGTGGCAGTTGGAACAGAGTTCTTTTCAGGTGAGGAGAGGGAGTAGAACGTCTAACTCCTTAGCATCAGACCGTGTTAATAATAATATAAGAAATACTAATGATCTGCTGATCATTTTGAAAAAATCCTTTTTTAGTGAGCACCTAGAAGCCACGTTTGTAGGCTTTACGGTTCTGGAGATTTCCTGATGATGCATGAATGGTATTTCGCGTATATATTTATAGATTAATCACGCCGCACCTAGAATACTACATCCTGATGGTGAGAAATACTCCTACTGTTCTGACCTGTGGTTTCCTCCCCAGGACCTTGGTTTCCCTTTTCCCCTTTCTGGACAACAATTCCTTCTCTTTCTTTTTCCATCCTTCACCAATGTGCAACGTTTCTTTGCTTTGTAAAACAGTTGGGGGCTGCAAAGACCAGTCTGGCAGTTTGCTTTCCACAGATGGTCCTGTCTGGGGTGGGGGAGAGGAAAAGGGGAGGGAGGACTCAAACTGCACCTCTGCACATTTACCCTCACTCTGCTAAACAACTAATTCCCCACAACACAGTCAAACTAACCAGTAAGGCTGTATTACTATCCGTCTCCTCATCTTTCCTATTATCTACCTCCTTCTCTTCTTATGACTATAACTTGTTGCTTGCATCTTATGGTTTGTATTGTTTTGTTTAGTATCCTGGTATGATTTATGCTTATTTCGTATCCTGTCACTAAGTGTTGCATCTTATGATTTAAGAGGAATGTATTTTTATGATGACTATCACATTGTTTGCATGTCCACTGAGAGGTTATGCACCACAGACAAATTCCTTGTGTGTCCAATTACACTTGGCTAATAAATATTTCTAATTCTATTCTATTCTATTCTATTCTATTCTATTCTATTCTACTCTACTCCACTCTACTCTATTCTATCCCTATTCCCATTCGTATTCCATATTTTCTATCTATTCTATTCTGTCCTCTCCTGTCCTCTTGTATTTCTATTCTATTCTATTCTATTCTTATTTCTATTCTATTCTAGTCTAGTCTAGTCTATTCTACCCTACCCTACCCCTACCCCTATCCCTATTCCCATTCGTATTCCATATTTTCTATCTATTCTCTTCTGTCCTCTCCTGTCGTCTTGTATTTGTATTTTTATTCTATTCTATTCTATTCTTATTTCTATTCTATTCTATTCTATTCTACCCTACCCCTATCCCTATTCCCATTCGTATTCCATATTTTCTACCTATTATATTCTGTCCTCTCCTCTCCTGTTCTATTTGTATTTGTATTCCATTTCATCTATTCCATTCCATTCCATTCTATTCTATTCCACTCCATTCTAAACTCTAACTCCTCTTCTGTTCTCTTCTATTTACTCTACTCTACTCTGTATTCTGTTCCTATTCCTATTCCATCTCCTATTCTCCAGTCCAGTCCAGTCTCTATTTAAAAGGAAAACACGTGTGAGTGTCGTTCAGCTTTGGGCTCCCTCTGAGCTGTCTGATCCTGGACCTCCAAGCTGGTCCATCTTCCAGTCGATCTTGCGTGGGGTGCTAAGGGGGCGCCTCCCCTGAATTTGACCCATTTATATCATTCAATCAGAGAAACGCCTGACGTCTTCTGGATGAGCCTTGCTCCTTTGGGTTGGGATGCGGAGAAAGAATAAGCAAGAGAGAGAGGGAGAAATGTTCCCTCCCCCCCAAAAGCCACTTCTTAGAGGGGGCATCTGCAAGTGCCCAAGTCAATGAATATCTTGTTAGGTGGAGAATCGCCCCTCTTTCTAACAAGCTCTTATCTGGACTATTCCCCCCCACCCCCATTGAAGACTCCCATCATTAGCAGGGTGTGAACAAGGGCTCTCAATAGCCTCCCAACAGGACAGCCGCCTCTGAATATTCATGAGCAGGGGAAGAGAATGTGGGAACGCAAAGGAGGTCGGGTGGGGGGAGCGGCCACCAGAGCCTGGGCAGTCGTTCAAAGGAGCCCCCTCTGCCTGCCAGGAAAAGGGGGCTCTGGATTCCCAGGAGGACAATAGGGCCGCTTCCCCCAACCTCACCCCGTCTCTGAGCAGCCAAGCAGAGCCCATCTGCCTGGATAAGCCTTTCGTCCCTGGCTGGAGAGAGAAGAGGGCAAGGAAGGGGAAAAGAGGAGAGTGAAAGGGGAAAGGGGAGGAGAAGGGAATGGAACAGAAGAAAGGAGAGGAGAGGAGAGGAAAATGAAAGGGGGAAGGGAAGGGAAAAAGAGTAAAGGAGAAAGAAAGGAAGGAAAGGGAAGGGAAGGAAAAGAAAGGAGAATGGAACAAAATGGAGTGGAATAGAATAGAAGTAAGGAGAGGAGAGGAAAGGAGAGAAGGGAAGGAAGAGGAAAGGAAAGGAGAGAAGAATGAAAGAGGAAAGGGAATAGGAAGGAAGGGAAAAGGAAAGGGAAGGAAAAGAAAGGAGAATAGAATAGAATAGAATAGAATAGAAGAAAGGAGAGGAAAGGAAAGGAAAGGAGAGGAAGAGGAGAGCAAAGGAGAGAAGGGAAGGGAAGGAAGAGGAAAGGAGAGGAGAGAAGAATGAAAGAGGAAAGGGGAAAGGAAGGGAAAAGGAAAGGGAAGGAAAAGAAAGGAGAATAGAATAGAATAGAAGAAAGGAGAGGAGAGGAAAGGGAAGGGAAGGAAGACAAAAGGAGAGGAGAGAAGAATGAAAGAAGAAAGGGAAAAAGAAGGAAGGGAAAAGGAAAGGGAAGGAAAAGAAAGGAGAATAGAATAGAAGAAAGGAGAGGAAAGGAAAGGAAAGGAGAGGAACAGGAGAGCAAAGGAGAGAAGGGAAGGGAAGGAAGAGGAAAGGAAAGGAGAGAAGAATGAAAGGGGAAAGGGAAAAGGGAAGGGAAAAAGAGTAAAGGAAAAAGAAAGGAGGGAAGGGAATTGAAGGGAAGGGAAAGGAAAAACAAAAGAAAAAAACCGAAAGTCCAGTTGCCTCTTGAAAAAGCCCCTCGGAGGCCTCTCTGGAATGGAATAGGACTTCCTGCTTTTCACACTTACGACCGTTGCAGCGTGGTCCCGTGATCAAAATTCTGATGCTTGGTCACTGACTCATGTTTATGACTGTTGTGACCCCCTTTTGCGACCTCCTGGGGAGCCGCATCAAGGGGGAAGCCAGATTCATTTAACAACCGGGTGGCTCACTTCAACCCCTGCAGGGATTCACTTAACCACGGTGACAAGAAAAGTTGTAAAACGGGTCAAAGCTCCCTGAACAAATATCTCATTTGACCACAAAAATGTTGGGCTCACTTGTCAAATGTTGAGGACTACTTGGAACAACAACCCCCACCCCCACCCCCCAAAAAAGGCATTTGAAAGTTGTCTTTCTCCATTTGGAAACCGATGGCAAAAGAATTCTGTCCAACTTTCTTTCTTTCAGAAAGTTTCCAAATCTTTGCACACCGTTGAGACGTAATTTCCACTCCATCAAAATCAAGACCTGGAGAGATTGTTAAAGCTAGAAGGATCTTCCTGGGCAACAACAGCGGCTGCGGACTGAAAGAAAGCATCGAGGGCAACAGAAAAAGAAAGGGGGAGAGGAGGAGAGAACGAGAGGAAGAGGAGGGAAGGAAGAAAGAGGTAAGGAGAGGAGGGTAGGAAGGAGAAGAGGAAGAGAGGAGAAAGGGAAGGGAAGAAGGAAGGGGAAGGAGAGGAGGGAAGGAAGAAAGAGGTAAGGAGAGGAGGGTGGAAGGGAGAGAAAGAGAAGGAGAGAGGGTAGGAAGGAGAAGAGGAAGAGAGGAGTAGGAGAAAGGGAAGGGAAGAAGGAAGGGGAGGAAGAGGAGGGAAAGAAGAAAGAGTTAATGAGAGGAGGGTGGAAGGGAGAGAAAGAGAAAGAGAGAGGGTAGGAAGGAGAAGGGGAAGAGAGGAGTAGGAGAAAGGGAAGGGAAGAAGGAAGGGGAAGGAAAGGAGGGAAAGAAGAAAGTTAAGGAGAGGAGGGTGGAAGGGAGAGAAAGAGAAAGAGAGAGGGTAGGAAGGAGAAGAGGAAGAGAGGAGTAGGAGAAAGGGAAGGGAAGAAGGAAGGGGAAGGAGAGGAGGGAAAGAAGAAAGAGTTAAGGAGAGGAGGGTGGAAGGGAGAGAAAGAGGAGGGAGGGTAGGAAGGAGAAGGGGAAGAGAGGAGTAGGAGAAAGGGAAGGGAAGAAGGAAGGGGAAGGAAAGGAGGGAAAGAAGAAAGTTAAGGAGAGGAGGGTGGAAGGGAGAGAAAGAGAAAGAGAGAGGGTAGGAAGGAGAAGAGGAAGAGAGGAGTAGGAGAAAGGGAAGGGAAGAAGGAAGGGGAGGAAGAGGAGGGAAAGAAGAAAGAGTTAATGAGAGGAGGGTGGAAGGGAGAGAAAGAGGAGAGAGGGTAGGAAGGAGAAGGGGAAGAGAGGAGTAGGAGAAAGGGAAGGGAAGAAGGAAGGGGAAGGAAAGGAGGGAAAGAAGAAAGTTAAGGAGAGGAGGGTGGAAGGGAGAGAAAGAGAAAGAGAGAGGGTAGGAAGGAGAAGAGGAAGAGAGGAGTAGGAGAAAGGGAAGGGAAGAAGGAAGGGGAAGGAGAGGAGGGAAAGAAGAAAGAGTTAAGGAGAGGAGGGTGGAAGGGAGAGAAAGAGAAGGAGAGAGGGTAGGAAGGAGAGGAAGAAAGGAGTAGGAGAGAGGTAAGGGAAGAAGGAAGGGGAGGGAGAGGAAGGAAGGAAGAAAATAGAGAAAGGAGGGAGGGAGAAAAGAAAGGGAAAATAAGGTGGTGGTAATTGCATATCATAACCTTTTAAATGGAATAACAAATGTATAAGAACGACAAATGTAAGGAAGAAGAAGAACTATATGAATGTATACCTATAATTGTATGTAAGAGAATAAAAAATAAAATAAAAACTTTTCAAAAAAGAAAGCAAGCGTTGAGGAGAACAGAGAGAGCACAAGAAAAAGAAATATCTATTTTTAAAAACCGGAGAAGAAGAAAAACAGGCTGCAAACTGTCAGTGGAGAAAAAAAACAGGAAAGCAACGAAACCTGGGCTGGAAGGCAGGAGTGGGGAAACAAAAGAAGAAGAAGAAAGAGAAAGGAAAGCAGGCGCGTTAGCTCAAAAGGGCCCTTGGTATTTATTTGCCTATTTTGCCATGGACTAAAAGCGAAGAAAGAAACTTTGAAAGCGCTGGGAAAGCTAATCATCCAAACAGCTCAGCGAGGAGAGCCAAAAAAGGGGGGAGAGTTTTCTTCTCTTTTTCTAAAAAAACAGAAAGGACGTCAAACGCAGAATACAAAACAGCCTCTCTCCTCTCCTCAGAGCAAAGGGGACCTTGCCTTGCCTGGCGCTGAGGAGAGGATCCTGCCCATCGGAGCTGCTGTAGGAGTTATGATCAGGTTGGGCCCCGGTTCTCGGCCCAGTTCCTGGGAGGACGTGCCCATGGTGGGGTGTGCCTCCTCAGCTTCCTCACGGCGAGGAGGGGGCGTTTTCACCCTCCCCAGGCTTCCCTTGAGCCTCCAGGGGGGCGAAAACAGCTCACTTTGCTTGCGTGCATGTCAAATGCGCACTCCATGCGCATGGGCATTTATGCATAAAAAGGAACGTTAGAATGGTGGGGTGGGGAAATGACATTTCTGCAATGGAGACGGTTCTGCGCATGCGCAGAAGTAAAAATCAAGATGGCGCCACCAACAATAGAACTGGAGCGGGGGCGTAGGCGGATGAGTTACAACCTACTTGGCCGAACCGGTTCGAACTGGTGGGGACCCACTTCTGCCCTGGGCTCTGGAGGCCCTCCGGAAGCCAGAAACGGGCCCATTTCTGGACTTCTGGCACTTCCAGGAAGCCCATTTTTCGCCCTCCCAGAACCTCCGCATGGACCCTGTACTCATGTCGCATGATGAACAGGCCGTGTGGAGACTCCTGGGAAGGGCCTGGTGGGCAGGGAGGGGCCAGCCTATCCTTGGTTCAGTGAATCAGTTTGAACCAAATCGGTGCGAACCGGCTGAATCCCACCCCTGAGTCAAACATGTCATCAGTTTGGAATCCCTTGGTAGCTGCAAGAGCTCTCTGTCCAGCTCACCTTGAATTCCTGTGACTCTTATCTACCAATAGTTTGTTTGGCCCATTAGTACTGCAGTTCAGATTCTTGTGCAGAGCTTACAATAAATCTTTATAGTCATTGGAACTGCCTGGAACTTTCCTTGGTGCTCGACAGCTGCCTCCTCAGAGGGTACCATTCCGTACCCACCCACCCATCCCTTCCAAAGGAAAGAAAGTAAAACAGTGACGGTCGCTCCGTGTTTTCAGTTACTTGAGGGTCTGTCACAGAGAAGAAGGGGTTGACCTACTCTCCAAAGCATCTGAGGACGGCAATAGCAATAGCAATAGCACCTAGACTTATATACTGTCACAGTATATTCCATGAACTGGAATAGGGCTTAGTAACAAGGTCAACCAATGGAAGCTGAAACACTTTGGAGCCTGGGTGTGGCTTAGCTCTGTAGCTCTGAGTCTGTGCTAAAGCTAGTCCTAAATGAACTGGAAACCAATCTCTCCTCTCTACCACGTTGGGAGAACCACTTGTGGTATTGTGTATATGACTTATGTGTTATATTATACATAGAGAGAAGTTAATGCTGAATCAGTTACCAGTGTGTACTTTCTGGATTTGATTGCTGCAACAAACTCTGACATATACTGCTTTATAGTGCTTTACAGCCCTCTCTTACAGAGGGTTTACAGAGTCAGCCTCTTTCCCCCAACAATCTGGGTCCTCATTTTACCGACCTTGGAAGGATGGAAGGCTGAGTCAACCTTGAGCCTGGTGAGATTCGTACTGCCAAATCGCAGTCAGCCGGCAGTCAGCAGAAGTAGCCTGCAGTGCTGCACTCTAACCCCTGTGGTTCCAGAGATCCAACCTGGAACTAATGAGAAATTTCCTGGCAGTGGAACACTTTGCCTCGAATAATTCTTGGTGCTCCATCACTACCAGCACCCAATCTGCAATCTTTCAATATTTCAAGCCTACATATAACAGCTCTTCGGGTAAACTTCTTTCAAAAGTGCTCTTTTGAAGGTCATGGCAATCCAGGTGTGTACATGTGCACGTGTGAATTCAGAATAAGAGCATAACAAAGGTGGAAGGAACCTTAGAGGTCTTCTAGTCTAACCCCCTGCTCAAGCAAGAGACCTTATATCATTCCCCAAAGCACCTGAAGGCAGGACAAGAAGCAATGGATGGAAAGTAAC
The DNA here is from genome assembly GCA_039707465.1 of Rhabdophis nuchalis. NCBI lineage: Eukaryota > Metazoa > Chordata > Lepidosauria > Squamata > Natricidae > Rhabdophis > Rhabdophis nuchalis. Next base: position 16,028,011 of record CM077659.1, read on the forward strand.
CAAGGAGAGAACCAACCTAGAACTAAGGAAGAATTTCCTGACAGTGAGAACAATTAACCAGTGCAATGGCTTATGTCCAGAACTTGTGGGAGTTCCATCACTGGAGGATTTCAAGAAGAGATTGGTGAGCCATTTGTTTGGAATGGTATATAGCAGTGATGGCGAACCTATGGCACGGGTGCCACAGGTGGCATGCAGAGGCATTTGGCAGGACACCCAAGGCGTTGCCCTGTCAGCTAGGCAGCATGCATGTGCGTGCTGGCCAGCTGTTTTAGCTGTTTTTAAAGCCATTTTTCGCCCTCCCCAGGCTTTATATGAGGGCGGAAACAGGGCCCTCTGCCCCCCCCCCCCCCGGAGGCTTCAGGATCTTCCCTGAAGGCTCTGGAGGACTAAAAATGACGCTACAAGCAAACCGGAAGTAACTGGGGGTAGGTGCATTGCATTATGGGTGTGGCACGCCGGCACACAACTCCCCCCCTTATGGCACGTAAGACTAAAAAGGTTCGCCATCGCTGGTATATAGGGTCTCCTGCTTGAGTAGGGAGTCCTCCAAGCAGAGGTGGCATTCAGCGGGTTCTGACTAGTTCTGGAGAACTCGTAGCGGAAATTCTGAGCAGTTAGGAGAACCGGTAAATGCCACCTCTGACTGGTCCCGCCCCCATCTATTCGCTGCCTCCCGAGTCTCAGCTGATTGGGAGGGAATGGGGATTTTGCAGTATCCTTCCCCTGCCACGCCCACCAAGCCATGCCACACCCACCAAACCATGCCACGCCCACTAAGCCATGCCACGCCCACCAAGCCACGCCACGCCCACCAAGCCACGCCACGCCCACCAAGCCACACCACGCCCACCAGGCCACGCCACGCCCACCAGGCCACACCCACGGATTCTATGAATTCCCTCAGTTTCTCTTGGATAAAAGTAACGCAGCCCAGTGAATAATGAATCTTGTAATTCAACAGGATATTAGGAATGAAACCTGACATCAAAGGGAAAGAACATTATGTTTCATTTCAGGCATTGGCTGATTTTTTCCAATTAATTTCACCTTAGGCCATGCAAGATGACAAAAAGAAGTGCAATAAGAGCAGACAATGCAGGGAAAATTGACTGTACATGTGTATGTGTGCGTTTGTGTGCGTGCATGCACACTCACACTCTCTCACACACACGTAGCTGGATAACATTTTGGTGAGGTACCGATGTTTAGTACTGTAAGGAGCCCCAGACCGCTCCTGAGTGAACAAATGGAACATCTGCCAGTTTGTACCGAGGTAATGAAATGTGAGACAACTTGGCAGTTGGAACAGAGTTCTTTTCAGGTGGGGAGGGGGAGTAGAACTCCTTAGCATCAGAGCATGTTAAGTGCTGTATAGGAAATACTAATGATCTGATGGTCATTTTGAAAAATCCTTTCTTAGCGAGCACCTAGAAGCCAAGAGGAACATATATGCCAAATTTCAAGTTTGTAGGCTTTACGGTTCTGGAGATTTTGTGATGAGTGAGTGGTACTTGGCTTTTATATGTGTAGATATACTGTGCATACATGCTCAAACATAGAGACATATTAATTTATTCCCCTATGTATCAAAATGAAACTGTTTCAGGGGTTGTGGGGGGGGGGGGAAATCAAATTTCCACACAAATGAAATTGTGCATTTGGTCATTGACACCATTTTTTAACCATCTATCCAAAACCCAAAGTTTGCGATCAGACCCACTGCAAAACAGCTTCAATGCTCTATTTTCTCTGTTTCTCCTTAAAGTGCTAATCTTCTTTTAATATTTTAATAGCATTTTATACATTTTCCCAACACTGCTCAGGGGCAATATCTTTTTATTATCTCTAATTCAAAAGCCAGATTTATTTTAATTCTGTATGCCTTAATTAAAGCCTTTAACTGCACATTGCAGCTGAAGAAATTAAAGAGACACTGATTTTCCCTAATAATACTGAGCCCCCCCCCCCACCCTTTTCTGGATAATAATTTATTTGAATTATCCTTAATTGTAATCATTATTTAATTGCAGTGTTGAACCACCCTAAAATTTATGAGCTAAAATAATATTCTCGGCATTTCTTCAAACAAATGTCTGGAATTTTATAAATTAGAGAATACGCATTTTTTTTGGATCCAAGGACCATATTTGGTCTTTAGGTTGTATACTGAGGGGCAGGGCATAAATTAGAAAAGTAGGTGAGACCCCAGTCAGAAAATGGGCAGTGCCAGGGCAAAACTTACTTTTCAACCTGCTCCTCCTTCATAAGCAAAACAGGAGGGGGAGAATCCTGTTCAGATTCATTCGGTGGTTGTTAGTTGCAAAGTTGTGTCCGACCTATCGCAACCCCATGGACAACCTTCCTCTAGGCCTCCCTGTCTTCTACCATCCCCCGGAGTCCATTTAAGCTCACGCCTGCTGCTTCGGTGACTCTATCCAGCCACCTTATTCTCTGTCGTCCCATTCTTCTTTTCCCTTCCATCGTTCCCAGCATGAGGCTCTTCTCCAGGGAGTCCTTCTTCCTTCTCATTAGGTGGTCAGAGTATTCGAGTTTCATCTTCAGGATCTGGCCTTCTAAAGAGCAGTCAGGGTTGATCTCCTCTGGGACTGACCGGTTGGATGGCCTTGCAGTCCAAGGGACTCTCAGGAGTCTTCTCCAGCACCAGAGTTCAAAGGCCTCCATTCTTTGGTGCTCAGCCTTTCTTATGGTCCAACCTTCACAGCTGTACACTGAAAACCATCACCTTGACTAGATACACATTGTTGTCAGGGTGATGTCTCTGCTTTTTAGTAGGCTGCCTAGATTTGCCAGATTCATAGAATACAGAATAACGGAATGGGAAGGGACCTTGGAGATCTTCTAGTCCAATCCCGTGCTCACACAGGAGACCTTTATTATTTTGGAAAAATGGCTGTCCAATCTCTTCTTGAAAGCTGTCAGTGATGGGACATCCACAACTCCAGGAAGCAAGCTTTTTCACTGATTAATTGTTCTCACAGTCGGCAAAATTCTCCTTAGTTCTAAGTTGCTTCCCTCCTTGATTAGTTTTCCACGCATGGCTGGGTAACAATGGGATGGTGTGTAGGGTCTCCTGCTTGGGCAGGGGGTTGGACTAGATGCCCTACAAGGTCCCTTCCACCTCTGTTTGTCTATGTAATCTAGGTTGTAAATCGAGGATTAATTGTATTGCCGGAGGGGGAAGAAATAGGACCACATAATGGAATCTATATGAAACACTGCCCCCTGATGACTCAGTGAGGGAATTGAACTTTGAAGATGAGCAGACTTTAACTCCCTATGCATCAACATCAGAGGTGGAATTCAGCAGGTTCTGACCAGTTCTGGAGAACCGGTAGCAGAAATTTTGAGTAGTCTGGAGAACCAGTAAATACCACCTCTGACTGGCTCAGCCCCCATCTATTCTCTGCCTCCCGAGTCCCAGCTGATCAGGAGGAAATGGGGATTTTACAATAACCTTCCCCTGCCACGTCCACCAAGCCACGCCACACCCACATAACCGGTAGCAAAACCTTTTGAATCCCACCACTGATCAACATTGCTCCAGACTGTTCTCAAAGGTGCTTTTTTAAAAGGCGACTGGACTATTTTTTTTTACTCCAGGAAGATGTTCTGCTTCTCCTCCAACAAACTTCTTTGGCTCTGACTGAAGAAGTTTATATTCTTTTGTAATTAATTTTTTTTAAAAAAAAGCATCCATAGATCTCAGACTTGCCAGGGTCAGGAAACACTGGTTTTAACTTTAAGGAGGTGATAGCATATATACATCTAAAGCAGGGGTCCTCAACCTTTGCAACTTTAAGTCTGAAGGACTTCAGCTCCCAGAATTCTCCAGCCAGCAAAGCTGGCTGGAGAAATCTGGGAGCTGAAGTCCTTCAGACTTAAAGTTGCAAAGGTTGAGGACCCCTGATCTAAAGAACAGTTGCTGGTATTGGGTGTGTCTAGTTTAATGAAAAGAAGGACCAGGGGAGACATGATAGCAGTCTTCCAATATCTCAGGGGTTGCCACAAAGAAGAGGGAGTCAAGCAATTTTCCAAAGCACCTGAAGGCAGGGCAGGAAGCAATGGGTGGAAACTAATCAAGGAGAGAAGCAACCTAAAAATAAGGAGACATTTCCTGACAGTGAGAACAATTAACCAGTGGAACAACTTCCCTCCAGAAGTTGTGAATGCTCCACCACTGGACGTTTTTAAGAAGAGATTGGATAAGCATTTGTCTGAAGTGGTGTAGGGTTTCATGCCTAGGCAGGGGGTTGGACTAGAGGACCTCCAAGGTCCTTTCCAACTCTGTTATTCTATTCTATTCCATTCCATTCCATTTCATCTCCCCTCAATTTCTGTTTTGTTCTCTGTATGAATGAGCTATGTAAGTGTTAGGAAAGAAGGCTGAGATAATAAAATCCAAAATATTGCCACAAAGAAGAGGGAGTCAACTTGATCTCCAACGCAGCTGACAGCAGGACAAGAAACAATTGGTGCAAACTAATCAAGGAGAGAAGCAACCTGGAAATAAGGAGAAATTTCCTGACCGTTAGAACATTGAAGTATTGGAACAACTTGCCTCCAGAGGTTGTGAACGCTCCAACCCTGGAAGTTTTTAAGAAGAAATTGGATATATGAGCTAAAAGAACTTGCCAGTCTGAAACAGGTCTCGGAAAATATACCAGACGTAAGAAGGAATTATTCCTTCTTATTTGAAAAAAAAATATTATATAAGAATGGGACCTGCTTTGGATGGTTGATGCCTGAAGGAATGTTGGTGCTCTGGGAGGGGGGGAGAGTAAAAATTAAAACAATTGAAGAGGCGCAAGCCTTTTTCTTTTTCAAAAAAATAACATGCCTCAATCCTGGAGGAAGAAAATGGGGGAACGGGAGGGGCCATGGCACCACCCACTGGTGGGAGGGAGGATGAGGATACAATATTTACAAGACTCAGATTACAAAAATGATTTCCTTTAATATACTGTAACTTTTTCTTTCGGATGCTTTGTAGAAACAATGTATTGAACGCATGAATTTTATGAAATAATACATATGTAACTCCTGCCATCTTAAATGGAAAAATAATTAATCTTTGTATGAAGCCTTGGAGGCGGCCTGCACCTCCGATATGGATGCCTCTAAAATGTTCTTTTACACCCTATATACCTTTTCCCTGTAAAAAAAAAAATTGTTCAAACCAATAAAACTTTTTTTGCATAAAAAAAGAAGAAGAAACAATTGGTGCAAACTAATCAAGGAGAGAAGCAACCTGGAAATAAGGAGAAATTTCCTGACCGTGAGAACATTGAAGTATTGGAACAACTTGCCTCCAGAGGTTGTGAACGCTCCAACACTGGAAGTTTTAAAGAAGAAATTGGATAACCATTTGTCTGAAGTGGTGTAGGGTTTCCTGCCTAAGCAGGGGGTTGGACTAGAAGACCTCTAAGGTCCCTTCCAACTCTGCTATTCTGGTCTGCAGCTGATCCTGGAAGTTAAGCAGGAGGGAAGCTGGTTAACCCTTGGATGGGGAGGGCAGTTCTTAAGAAATTGCCAGGAATCAGGAAACTACTCTGGAAGAATTATTGCTACATAACCAGCCAGAAATCTTCATAAAATCACCAGGAGCTTGAGTAGGAAATGTGACATACCTACGAAACTTGGCAGCATCTCGCTGACCTTGGCTGCTGTTGAGGAGCTCAGATCTATTTGATAGCTGGATGGGAGCGACAGGATACAAGCTGTTGGCTTGATTAGAAAATCAGAAAAACATCCTGAAGTCAGACAATGGCAACCCGTTTTCCTAATGCCGTCCTAAAAATGCATCCAGTATGGTTGATTCAAGTACTTTTGCTACACATTTATGTTCCATGTTAGAAGTGCAGAGGGGTTTGTGTTTTACCGCAGCCTTTGGGAAATCCCGTGCTTTCCTTTTTTGAGATAAAAATAATTAAAGTAAGACGGGAAGCGGAGAAAATTCTTCAGGCACCTTTAGGGTCAATTTCTTTCCTCTGTCAGTCTCAACTGTGCTGAAGGGAGAGAATTTTACTTGCAAAGTAAATCTGATTTATTTGTGAAGCAATGCTGCCCTCTTGTGGTAAGAGGTGGACAGTGCTTGTGAAAACTTATAAGATCCTGATTAGAAGGCAGAGGAGCGGGTGCATTAAGCGTAGAGTTTGTAGGTTTGTGTTCCCTCACACGAGGTATCTCTGCAGGGATGGGGTACATAGAATCAAGATCAAGAACACGGGGCCCTATCTAACCAAATGAAATTCAATGTAGAGAAAAGTAAAGTCCTACACTTAGGTAAGAAAACCCAAAAGTTCATATATAGACTGAGTGAAACCAGGCTTAGTAGCAGTGACTATGAGTGGGACCTTGAAGTTAGTGGACAACATAATATGAGCCAACAGTGTGTGGTAGCAGCCAAAAAAGCCAACACAATCCTAAGTTGCATTAACAGAGGTATACAAGCAAGATCAAGTGAGGTACTAATACCACTCTAAAAAGCCCTAGTAAGATCACACCTAGAATCCTGCATCCAGTTTTGGTCACCACACTATAAAAAAAGATGTTGAGACTATAGAAAGAGTGCAGAGAAGAGCAACCAGGGTGATTAGGGGACTGGAGGCTAAAACATATGAAGAGCAGTTGCAGGAAGTGGGCCTGGCTAGCCCAGTGAAGAGAAGGACCAGGGGAGACAGGAGAGCAGTCTTCCAATATTTGAGGGGCTGCCAACCCCAGAGGAGGGGTCGAGCTATTTTTTAAAGCATCCAGACAAGGAATAATGGATGGAAACTGAACAAGGAGAGATTCAACCTGGAAATAAGGAGGAACTTTCTGACAGTGAGAACAATCAACCCATGGAACAGAAATTGCCTTCAGAAGTTATGGGGGCTTCATCACTTGAAGGATTCAAGAAGAGATTGGATTGGCATTTGTCAGAAGTTGTGTAAGGTCTCCTGCTTGAGTTGGGGGTTGGGCTAGATGACCTATAAGGTCCCTTCCAACTCTGTTAATCTGTTAAAGATGGCTGTCAACATTGCCCCAACATTGCCCCAACCCTAGAGGTTTGCACGAAGAGATTGGACAGCCATTTGTCCGGAATGGTATAGGGTCACCTGCTTGAGCAGCAGGTTGACTAGAAGATCTTCAAGGTCCCTTCCAGTTTAGTTATTTGTCTACTGTTTTCCCAATCATGGGGACACTCTGATTCAAACTCTTCCCCAAGTCAAATGGCAGATAAAGTAAAGGAAGCTTCAAAAGGTCATAAATATAGGCCAGTTGTTGAGTGCAAAACATGTAAATAGAATGGAATGGAATAGAATAACAGAGTTGGAAAGGACCTTAGAGGTCTTCTAGTCCAACCCCCTGCCTAGACAGGAAACCCTATACCATTTCAGCCAAATGGTTATACAACATCTTCTTAAAAACTTCCAGGGTTGGAGCATTCACAACTTCAGGAGGCAACTTCTGTTCCACTGATTAATTGTTCCACTGATTAAACGTAGGTCATATGATTCTGGTCCCCACCACCCCAGTTCTTGGAATTTCAGAACCATGTTGTAAGTATCCTCAGGGAGGTCCACCCTTTCATTGCCCAACTAGGTAACATCATTAGTGGGATGGGCAGAGAGGAGGAGGACTATGCTGGTGCTCTCTGAGCTTAGTTGTTTTCTCACAGACATTTCATTACCCAACTAAGTAACATAATCAGTGCTAGGGTTATATGCCCTATAGCAGCGTCCTGATGGGAGAAATTGAAAGAATTTGTGTCCAGGATGTGAAGGGTTTGTAGATATATATGCAAATGGGACCTGTAAGGATCTCTCTCTCTCTCTCTCTCTCTCTCTCTCTCTCTCTCTCTCTCTCTCATATTAGGGTTTACCCCTTTTCATGTCTTGTTGTCATGACACTTGTACTTTCTTCTTCTTTTCTCTCATTCTTTCTCTCATCAACTTATTTGATTTATTTGATTTGTCAATTGTTTACAAGCTAATAGGTATAAGAATAGACATGAGTATGAATGAAATGGGTACAAATAAATGGGGACAGTAGGACAGGGACGGTATAGTAGGAACGATGGTGTGCTTATGCACGCCCCTTACAGACCTCCTAGAAATGGGGTGAGATCAACAGTAAACAGTTTAAGGTTATGGGGGTTTGAAGATGTAACAACAGAGTCAGGTGGAGCATTCCAGGCATTGACCACTCTGTTGCGGAAGTCCTATTTTCTGCAATCAAGAATATCTTATCCTTGTAGGAAAGAAGTCAAAACATACTTTGGGAGAAAGCAGTGTGGAGGAAACCTCTTCAACATAAGCCAAATAAGTCCGCCAGGATGCTGTCCTAGACCTTGTCCTCAGTTCAACTCCATCTTTGTCTTTCGCTCCGAGGATTATCTTAAAAACCCACTGGAGGTGAAAGCCGGCAATGCACAATTGTTGACAGAGAATTAAGAGTCCCACGCGGCATTACAACTTTTGCTTTCAGACAGGATGCTCCTGCCTTGCTAAATTTAATATTGCTGAGGTCACACAGGAGCAAAAGTCTCATTTTGACATAAGGGAAGCCGAAAGATCGTTGGTGAAGTTTGCTTGTTCAGTTACGGTAAATCACGGGGGGGGAGACGTGAGTCAGGTGAGAACTGCTCTTCCACTTCTGAAAGCTGCTATTTACTTTTCGGATGAGCTGTGGGTGTCTGCAGGATGTGGTCAGAACATGAAGATGACAGCTGTGATGGGGCAAATGAAACTCTGTTTGTGTGTGTGTGAGTGTGACACACACCCCTGGAATGAGCAGATGGCAGAGAAGTGGAGGCCAATTGGAAAGGGAACCTGATCCTACATAGCAGTGGTGGGTTTCTGCAGGTTCGCACCTATTCGCGAGAGCCGGATGGGGAAATTTAGAGAGCAGGTGAGAGGAGGTTCCAGCAGAGGACCCGGAAGTAAGTCTGCCCCACCGCTGCTGGTGACCCAACAAGAAGGAAAGGAAAGGAAAGGAAAGAAGAAAGAGAGAAAGAAAGAAAGAAAGAAAGAAAGAAAGAAAGAAAGAAAGAAAGAAAGAAAAAAAGAAAGAAAGAGAAAGAATTTATTATCACAATTGAGGCCAAAATTTTGGTTGCTAAGTAAGAGCGTTGTTAAATGAGTTTCACCACATTTTACAAGTTGGCCACTCCCACCCAGTCACATGACTGCCAAGCCATGCCCACAAAATAGGCCACACCTACAGAGTAGGTTCTTAAAAAATTTGAAACCCACCACTGCTACATAGGAGCCACTGTTGTGTTCTCCCAGAGATGCTTTTGCAAAAGACAACTGGCCTTTAAAACAAAACAAAACACACGTTTCGCTTCTGATCCAAGAAGCTTCTTCAGTTCTGACTGAAGAACGGAAGTCAGAACTTCCATCAGAACTGAAGAACCTTCTTTGGATGAGAAGCAAAATGTTTTCAAACACCTTTGGGACAACCGTGACATGGACGATTGAGAATCTCCATGGACACTCTGTTGTGTTGGTTTAATTTGCCCTTGGCCTTCTTTCAACTGCAGCTTTGATGCAAAGTTGGTCTTTGTAAAAGCAAAGTTAGAATATTTTGGACATGTGAGGCGACACCCAGAAAAATACAGCATCCTTCACTTAATCTTCCAGGGAAAGATTGAAGGCAAACGAAGGTCCAGGCAGAAGAAGAACATTATGGCTTCAAAATCTAAGGCAGGGGTCTCCAACCTTTGCAACTTTAAGTCTGAAGGACTTCAGCTCCCAGACTTCTCCAGCCAGCAAAGCTGGCTGGAGAATTCTGGGAGCTGAAGTCCTTCAGACTTAAAGTTGCAAAGGTTGGAGACCCCTGATCTAAGGGACTGCTTTGGACAAAACTCAGCAGCACTTTTTCGTGCAGCTGTAGATAAAAAAATAGGATCGCCAATGTCTGATGACAGATATCGAAAAAAGAGAAGGAGAAAGAGGAGGAGAAGAAAGAGAAGAAGAAGTGGGGGAAGAGGAGGAGGAGGAGAAGGAGGAGGAGAAAAAAGAGAAGGAGAATGAGGAGAGGAGGAGGAGGGACAACGAGGAGAAAAGGGTCAGCGCACAAGGCGGCCTGCATTTAGGCCCACTCCCACTCTAGCAATGGGGATGGGTGGGTGGGCACCCCAGCCCTTTCCCCACACTTCCTGGACCCCTGAAAAATCCCTCCTTGTCATCAGACAGCTGACAGTTTTTATCCCCTGCCCCTATTAGCACAATCTAAGAAGAGGCTCCTTCTCTTTCAAAGAAGAGGAAAAAGAAGGAGGAGGAGGAGGAGGAAAAAGAAGAAGAAGGAAAAGGAGAAGAAGAAGAGAAGGAGGAGGAGGATGGAAAAAAGGAGAAGGAGGAGGAGGAGGAGGAGGAGAAGAGGAAGAGGAAGAGGAAGAGGAAGAAGAAGAAGAAGAAGAAGAAGAAGAAGAAGAAGAAGAAGAAGAAGAAGAAGAAGAAGAAGAAGAAGAAGAAGAAGAAGAAGAAGAAGAAGAAGAAGAAGAGTTTTCAATGCCACCAGGTTCCTGGAACCGTACTGAAGCTCTCCTACTATTTCCTTCTCCAAGGATGATCAGGGGAACATGAGGTCTTATTTTCCTGCTCCTTTGACACCTTATTCTGGATGGGCCATGCTTCACTCCAAGTAGGATGTCCCTTGCTCCAGATGGCTTCTGCATTGCTCTCTTTGATGGGCTCCTCTTTGCTCTAAATAAACTCTCCTTTTGTCCCCTCTCCTCCTATACTGATGGAGAGAGGACCCTTGTCTGTTGGGTCATCATTCCTGGGAACTCTTGTTCCTTTCACAGGAAATAGCTTTCTCAATTTTTCTCTCTCCTGTTTTCAAACTCTGCTAAGCAAAGGGCTTGGGCTTGGAAGGTGTTCTAGATGTGCTTTCCCAAAGATTATGTGATTATGGCGTGGATTTCTTTGCATAGCTGGGCTAATCAAGACAGGTGAAATCTATGCGCTCAGACTGATTTTTTTTTGAAAAAACTTGAGGTTGTTGTTGTTGTTGGTGGTGGTGGCTCCACACATTGTGTGCAAAGCCCCCCTCCCAAAAGGAGTCCAATGGGTACCCCAATTAATACAATACAATACAATACAATACAATACAATACAATACAATACAATACAATACAATACAATAGCAGAGTTGGAAGGGACCTTGTAGGTCTTCTAGTCCAACCCCCTGCGTGGGCAGGAACCTTATACCATTTCAGACAAATGGCTATCTAACATCTTCTTAAAGACTTCCAGGGTTGGGGCATTCACAACTTCTGGAGGCAACTTCTGTTCCACTGATTAATTGTTCTAACTGTCAGGAAATTTCTCCTTAGTTCTAAGTTGCTTCTCTCCTTGATTAGTTTCCACCCATTGCTTCTTGTCCTGCCCCCAGGTGCCTTGGAGAATAGTTTGACTCCCTCTTCTTTGTGGCACCCTTGAGATATCGGAACACTGCTATCATGTCTCCCCTGGTCCTTCTCTTCATCAAACTAGACATACCCAGCTCCTGCAACCGTTCTTCATATGTTTTAGTCTCCAGTCCCCTAATCATCTTGGTTGCTCTTCTCTGCACTCTTTCCAGAGTCTCCACGTCTTTTCTACATCGTGGCGACCAAAACTGTATGCAGTATTCCAAGGGTGGCCTTACCAAGGCACTATACAGTGGCATTAACACTTCACGTGATCTAGATTCTATCCCTCTGTTTATGCAGCCTAGAACTGTGTTGGCTTTTTTGGCAGCTGCTGCACACTGCTGGCTCATATTTAAATGGTTGTCCACTAGGATTCCAAGATCCCTCTCACAGCTGCTACTATTGAACAAGGTACCACCTACTGTATACTGTACCTGTGCATTTTGTTTTTCTTGCCTAAATGTAGAACCTTACTTTTTAATTAAAAGGCTGTTGTGTAAATGCAGAATCGAAGCTGATCATATAACACCACAATGCATTTGGCCAGTTCCTCTCAGATGACTATTTAAGAAGGTGCAATAAATATATTTCATTTGTTCCAAGACAATACGAAAGAGGCACAGAAATTCCCCCAAATGTCCTTTTTCTAATTTCCCCCCCAAAATTAAAGGCAACCATCTGGTCGTTTAAAGAAATTTGTTCTCTCGGGTCTCCAAATAGAAACAATTTCATTTCTGAATAATTCCCAGAAAAGACTGTGACTTGCTTTAAGCTTCTGCATTAGTTCATCTGAAATTTAGCAGGGCAGACTTCATTTCATTCTAAGGACCAAGGGAGACAGGATAGCAGTCTTCCAATATTTGAGGGGCTGCCACAGAGAGGAAGAGGAGGTCAAGCTATTTTCCAAACGCCAGACAAGGAATAATGGATGGAAACTGACCAAGGAGAGATTCAACCTGGAAATAAGGAGGAATTTTCTGGCAATGAGAACAATCAACAATCAAAGAAGAGGGAGTCAAGCTATTCTCCAAGGCACATGAGGGCAGGACAAGAAGCAATGGGTGGAAACTGATCAAGGAGAGAAGCCACTTAGAACTAAGAAGAAATTTCCTGACAATTAGAACAATTAATCAGTGGAATATTCAGAAGTTGTAAATGCTCCAACACTGGAAGTTTTTAAGAATACGTTGGACAACCATTTGTCTCAAATCTTATTGGGTTTCCTGAGTTTCCTGGACTAGAAGACCTCCAAGATCCTTTCCAACTCTGTTATTTTGTTTTTCTGATTCATTCTGATTCAACTTGTACTGTTGAAGGCCTGGGACATCCCCTGCCCCCCATCCTCCCCCTCTTCTCTCATGAAAGAAGATCACCAGCCTATTTTGCAACTCTACTTTGATTCTTCATAAATCCCTTGGATGAAAGGACTGGGATCAGGCAGTGAGGTTGATTGTTGTATCAGTTCAAGGCTGAGCTCCATCCAGTTTTGCACAATCTTTTCAGCCATTCCTCAAGGCTGACCTCCATTTTAGACACTATAATTGATTGGGTACAACTTGAGACATCTCTAAAAATGGAGGTTACAGTAGATTAATCATCAGGAGGTTGTCAGTCAAGGAAGTATTCTGAGGTAAACTTCCCAAGAGCATGAAGCAAACTCCTTGTCCCAGCAAAAAACCCTTTTATTAATTTACAGTGAATTCTGCTCATTCACAACCGGCAAAGTCTTTCAAGGGAGGATTTTCAGTCACCGACCTTATCTGGCTTGGAGAACTGCCAGGCCGATATCTGCAAAATTTGGCAAGGAGTCTCAGAGAGTCACGAGCCAATTAAGCGAACTAATTGTCTCCTTCAAACTCCACTCCCCTTTTGCTCCTCTTATATTTCCTCTGGGAGGGGCCATTCATCATCCACCTGTGGCCTTTCTCCCAAGTTGACCTCTGTTCTTTAGCTATTCCCTTCGTCTGGCAACTTTGTGCATGCGCACACTGGGAATAGGTTCCAGCTGTTCGTCTGCCTAACTAAGTTGGAAATTCCACGTCTGCAGAACAGTGCGCACAAGCAACTCCACCGCTAGTACACCAGTTATCATGGGCGTAAATACACAGTCCGCCACCCTTGCTTCCAACAGAGTTGTTGTCTCTGTCAAAGCGGTGTGTGGTGCGGCTAGTTAGCTCCACAGACGCATCCGGTACAAGTGGATGAAGCCAGGTCTCTGTGATGATCATCACACAGCAGTCACCAATGAGCCCATTCGCTGCCATCCATAGCTCCAGTTCATCAGCTTTGTGGACAAAGGATCTAGAGTTGGTTAGGAAAATGCTTGGTAATGCTGGTCTGTGAGGCTGCTTCCATAATCGAACTAGCAAACCTGCTCTGCATCCCCGCTTCTGCTTCGGCGCTCTTCGCTGCCTCCTAGGCCAAACAACGATCCATGGAGAGCCTGGCAGTCTTACTGTGTCACTCGGTATATTATGAGACTGCTGGAAGTCGCTGGTGATATCGAGTCGACTAGAAGATCTTTATCTTTAATAATAAGTTAATAACTCCCTTAATAACTCCCTGTGGGTATAGACTAGTTTTTGTCTAACTCTGCCTCTCAAGAGGCAAACGGGGACTTCCTTTGTTTTCCCTTGAAGACGTTTCGCTTCTCATCCAAGAAGCTTCTTCAGTTCTTCAGAATCAAAATCATATTGATATTATTCAGGGTCGCGAACTCTCAGAATTTCCACTAGGAACCCTCGTCAACCAAGCACAATAAAGTGTTTTACTACATTTTATGCGCGTTTAGCAATATCTCTCCTACACATTTTATTGGCCTGTTATAATTTAACTGTGAGCACTTGCATCATTACGGCAATAAACCATTTCCTCTCCAACTGAAAAGGGTGTTCCTTTAACCTCTACATCCACATTCTTTTAATCTGAGATTTTTTTTCAAGATCCCCTCAATATAGGCAGTCCTTGCCTTACAACAGTTCATTTAAGGACCGTTTAGAATTACACAGACAGAGTTATAGATGGGACCGGTTTCCCGAAATAGACCCGCCTATTCAGTGTCGTGACAAAAGAACACAAAGGCATCTCACAGTCAAATTTTGCAAACTGCCCTAAAATTAGGTACAGCGATGGAGGTGGCATCTAAGGGGGATCAACACTGGTGTCCTGCTGGAGTTTCTGTCTGTAATTAAAGAGGAACAATGTGTCCCTGAAGCCGACATTTCTTAAAGGCTTCATTCCTTTATCTTCTTCGTCTATATATATATAAAAATGGTTGAGTGTCTCTGTGTATGTGTGTTCCAGCATAACTCTGGAACGCCTCGAGCAATTTCAACTGAACTTGGTACACCGATGACTTACTCTCTAGAGAAAAATACTGTGGGGTAAGACACCCCTGAAACCCCTCGGGGTGTGTTCTGTAACGATACAGCCTGTTGTGCCTTCAAATGGCTTCTACTGTACAACGCAGTGGGGTTGCCATGGTAACAGCTTCACAGTACTCCACAAGGGGGCAAAACTCACTTAAATAATGCTTCGCTTAGGAACAGAAATTTGGGGTTCAATTGTGGCCGTAAGTCGAGGGCTAATCTAACAACGGCATTGATTCGCTTACCAACTATGAAATGTAAAATGGGGCAAAAACTTAAATAATGCCTCGTTTAGCAACTGAAATTTTGGGTTAAATTGTGGTCATAAGTCGAGGTATACCCGTAGTTTAGTTTTATCGGTTCAGGTAGTCCTCAACTTACAACAGTTTGCTTAGTCATCGTTCAAACATACAGCAGCCTTGAAAAACATGATTCACGATCGTTTTTCACAGTTATGACTTTTCCAGCATTGCCATGGTCATGTGATCAGAATTTAGAGCTTGGCAAACTGGTTCATAGTTATGACGGTCGCAGTGACCTTGGGTGACATGATCCCGTTTTGCGACCGTTTGACAAGCAAAGTCAATGGGGGGAAGCCAGATTCATTTAACAACTGTGCTACTCTTCTGACCGAGGCTTCCCAAGAGCATGAAGTAGACTCCTGGTCCCAACAAAAAACCCATTTATTAATTGATTGTGAATTCTGCTCATTTACATCCAGCAAAGTGTTTTAAGGGAGGATTTACAGTCACAGACCTTATCTGGCTTGGAGGGCTGCCAGGCCAAGATCTGCAAAACTTGGCAAGGAGTCTTGGAGAGTCAGGAACCAACTAAGCGAACTAATTGTCTCCTGCAAACTCCACTCCCCTTTCGCTCCTCTTTTATTTCCTCTGGGAGGGGCCATTCATCATCCACTTGTGGCCTTCCTCCCAAGTCGACCCCTGTTCTTTAGCTCTTATCTTTGTCTGGCAACTTTGCGCATGTGCACACTGGGAACAGGCTCCAGCTTTTCCTCTGCCTCACTGATGTCTGACTGAAAAGGCAGCTGATAACTGTCAGATGGTCCTGGCCCCCTCTCTGCGTCCGACACAGAGCCCTCATCCGAGCCTTCCCCAGACTGGCCCAAGTTTCTCCCCAACCTCATCACTGCCCGAATCTGGTGGGCCACAACAGCTACTAACTTAGCAACTGCCATAATTCCCTTAACAACTGGGACAGAAAAGGTCATTTCATTTATTTATTTATTTTATTAAATTTATACCCCGCCCTTCTCCTTGCTAGGACCCAGGGCGGCGCACAGGCATCATTTAAAAACACAAAATACAATAAATATCAATTAAAATGTATTAAATTAGTAAACCCGTGCTAAAACCAATGTTAAAATCCTTACCAAATTATAAATTTTCTTAAAAAGTCAGAAACGGGGGGCTATCCTAGGCCGGCTTGTTGGAATAAATAAGTCTTAAGACGTTGGCGGAAGAGGCGGAGGTCCGAGATAGTGCGGAGGTCGGGGGGTAGGTCGTTCCAGAGGGCCAGGCCCGCCACAGAGAAGGCCCTTCCCCTGGGTGTCGCCAACCGGCATTGCCCCGCCGACAGCACCCGGAGAAGACCCTCTCTGTGGGAGCGGATCGGACGAAGGGATGTATGGGGCAGGAGGCGGTCTCATCATAAAATGGGGTGAAACCCACAATAAATGTTTCACTAATAAGATTATGTTTATGTCTACTGAAATGTATGATACCCAGATACCACACCCTTCACGCAGTGATATGTGTAAAGAATATAACAAAATAAAAATTTGATTGGGAAAAAACAGAAATGTCTCACTTAACAACGGAAATGGAGGTGGGGGTCGATTGCAGTGGTAAGTTGAGGACTACCTGTATGTGTAAGGGAATTACACCTGGTTAGATCATAGACACTTTAATGGAAGATGAGAAAGTATCTCTTATTTGCTTGTTTCCCAAAAGGCCTCTCAAAACATAAAGCAAACCATTAATCCAACGAATCAAAACGCATGGTAAAATACATTCCATAACTTTGCATCATAGGATCAAATTAAATTTATAACACATGCTTTTTGTGGGGTTTTTTTGTTTTTGGATTGGGGAAAGCCATCTTTGCTTCATTGGAAATTCCACAATGTGAGGGTGAGTGAGAGGGGGAGAGTAATTTATTGCTGTTTTACTACAATAGTAGATTTTACCTCTTAGGAAAGGACATTCTTCTGATTTTTTGCCTCCCGCAGGAAGCCTGCACACTTTCTTTCCTTCTTCTCTTCATTTCCAGCGCGGCCAAAAGAATTGCTTCCCGTAAAATGTGTTATGCAACCTGGCTGGGACCCAGCAAAAGCCTGGAGGAGGCTAAAAAGGGTAGAAGGAGGATGATATTTGAAAGCTTTGATCCGGCAGAGAAAAACATCTGAGCTGTAAAAAGAACAGATAACTTTTTTTCCCCCTGGTTGATTCAGAATGACCTTCGTTGTACAGGGTAGTCCTCGAGGTATGACTGCGAGCCCAATATTTATGTCACAAAGTGAAACAGTAACAGTAACAGAGTTGGAAGGGGCCTTAGAGGTCATCTAGTCCAACCCCCTGCTCACGCAGGAGACCTGTACTAGGAATTCAAACCGCCAAACTGCGGACCTTTCTGATCAACAAGCTCAGTGTCTTAGCCACTGAGCTACCTCATCAGGGATACTTAACGTTTGTTAAATATTCCAAACGTGTTTTGTTTTTTTCCAAGAGGCAATTGGATTGTCTTGTTTTGCTTTTGAAGACGTTTCTCTTCTCCTTCAAGGAAGCTTCTTCACCTCTCTTGGTGGAGTGGGTTTAAGCCCCGTTTTGCGACTTTTCTTGCCCCCGTGGTTAAGTGGATCATTGCAGCTGTTAAGGGAGTAACCCAGTTGTGAAGGGGCTTCGGCTTTGACTTTGCTTGTCGGAAGGTCGCAAAAGGGAATCGAGTGACCCCGGGATGCTACGACTGTCGTAAATGCGAGTCAGTTGCCAAGCATCTGAATTTTGACCACCTGATCGTGGGGACGCTTTGAACCGTCACTAAATGAACTCTTGGAAATCGAGGACTAGCTGTATAGGAATCCCCCCCCCAAACACACACACACTTTTATTGTTTTATATATGTTCATATTTTGGACATGTGATGTGACACCCAGAAAAATACCCCATACTTCAATTAATCCTCCAGGGAAAGATGAGGTCCAGGCAGAAGAAGAAGATCATGGCTTCAAAATGTAAGAGATTAGTTTGGATAAAACTCAGCAGCACTTTTTCATGCAGCTGTTGATAAAAATAGGATTGTGAACATGATCGCCAGCGTCTGATGATGGCTATGGCAGAAGAAGAAGAAGAAGAAGAAGAAGAAGAAGAAGAAGAAGAAGAAGAAGAAGAAGAAGAAGAAGAAGAAGAAGAAGAAGAAGAAGAAGAAGAAGAAGAAGAAGAAGAAGATATATATGGATGCATTGCAGCCCCGGTTCGAATCCCAGTGGGGAGTGTGGCCAACTGATGAGAGCTAATAAGCTCGAAATAGATCTATCTTGGTCTCTCAAATTTAAATTTATTGATCAGCTCATAAAACTAACACACACACACACACACGCACACACACATATGTGTGTGTTAGTTTTATGAGCTGATCAATAAATTAAATTAGAGAGACCAGGATAGATCTATTTCGAGCTTATTAGCTCTCATCAGCTGGCCATATCTCTTACTGGGATTCGAACCGGGGCTGTGTTGCATGCTAGGCAATGAGCCTAGCACTTTAGCCAAGCCGGTTCCCCTTATTGCATCAGCTGAGACAGGGTATATTAGTATATGTAATTGTTTCACAACAACCCGTTAATAGTCCCCAATTAAAGGGAGGAGACATACTGTTTCCCTTACTGCTCATCGGCTCATCACCAGAGACCATCTAGACAGCAAGCCAAGAATTACGTTGTGTAATTTTTTTAGATATGTGTGTTAGTTTTATGAGCTGATCAATAAATTAAATTAGAGAGACCATATATATATATCTATCTCTATATATCTATATATCTCTATATCTCTATATATCTCTATCTATCTATCTATCTATCTATCTATCTATCTATCTATCTATCTATCTATCTATCTATCTATCTATCTATGTATATATATTCAGGAGGTCGCTGGCTTTGTGCTCCCTTTTCTGTAAAGTTCATAACAACAAGTCCATCTCCACCACTTAATGCTTGACGAAGCAACGGTGGTCATGTTTGGATTGCACTACTGTTGTAGGAAAGCCAAGACACAGACAAGCTCTTCAAAGCAGCAAAGAGTTTATTGTCACTAAACAATGGTGGTAATTCACTTAATAACGGGGGCAAGAAAAGTCATAAAATGGGGGAAAACTCACGTAACAACTGTCTCCCTTAGCAACAGAATTTTTGGCCTCCATTGCGGTGGTAAATCAAGGATGACCTGTAATGCCGCTTTGTTTGAGACTAGAGCTGGAAGGGACCTTGGAGGTCTTCTAGTCCAACCCCCTCTATGCCCGTGATGGCGAACCTACGGCGTGTGTGCTGTTACCAGCTGCTCTTCTGGCTTAAAAAACAGGCTGTTTTTAGGGCTGTTATCAGACCGTTTTTCAGGCTGTTTTCAGGCTGAAATGGCCTAAAAACGCCCCCCAAAAGACCCCCCAAAACAGCCAGAAAGCAGTCCGGAAAACAGCCTGAAAACGCCCCATAAACGAGTCTGAAAATAGCCCCCAAATACCCCCAAACCAGGCATGCATGCACCATCCAGCTGGTCTTCGGGTTTCTGGCCCTTCGATGTGCGCCCATGGATGCCTATTCTGGTTTTGGTTCGCCATCACTGCTCTGTACCCTTTCAGACAAAGGACTGTCCAGTTGTGTATTATGTGTATTATTGTGTATTATGTCCCAGCCACCTCTGTTTATTCTGCTCATTCTGCCTTTGGCAAACATCCTTTATAACAGGAAAAACTCAACAAGCCTATTCGATCCTGGCTCTCTTTTAGCCTCTGCAGAATTTAGTCTCGAATTTGGGCACTGCGGTTTGTTCTATTTCTTTGTGGACACAAAGAATGACTTTTCTTTTCTTTTTCGGTGGTGGTGGTGGGGGAATGGATTGAGCAGTGTGCACACACACACACACACACACACACACACACACCTCCCTTGCACTGTCAGGAACTGTAGATGCCACAAAACTGAAAAACCTTTTGCCGACGGTATTGCGTTCATGGCGTGTGAGTAATTTTTGCTGGCAATAACACAAGTTGAACGAGAACAAGCTTGGCCGCAGCAAAGAAAGATTAGATTGGCAAGGGTTCAGGAAAACCTGAAGCCAGGATATAGAGGCTCAGGCCTGCGAGCACGGTGTGACTTTATGCAAACACAGGAAATAAATCAACAATCAGAGGTTTTGTTAAGAGCAGAGGTCAGGCATTTCTCGCTCTCTGATTGCAATGGCCTGTTGCTGTTTTTTAAAAACATTTTTTAGAAAAGCAAGTTCTTAATTCTGGTGGTTATTATTAAGATATGCTTGAAAGGGTCTCTCCTGGCTACTCCAAGCCAACACCTGAGAGTAGGGTAATCTCCCTATTGCTTTTTGTTATTCCCTGGGATTAGCAAAACTTAAACGAAGTACCGATGAAGCCCTGGACTTACGACCACAATCGAGCCCAAAATGTTGGCTGCTAAGCGAGGCGGTTAAGGGAGTTTGGCCTCACTTTACGAACCTTCTTCCATAGTTGGTAAGTGAATCGCTGCGGTTCTTAAGTTAGTAGCCCAGTCGTTAAGCGAATCTTCCCCCCCGTTGACTTGGCTTGTCAGAAGGTCGCAAACGGGGATCGTGTGACCCTGGGACATTGCAACTGTCGTAAGTAGGAGCCAGTTGCCAAGCTCTAAATTTGGATCACGTGACCATGGGGATGCTGGAAAGGGCGTAACTGTGAAAAATGGTCATCAGTCACATTTTCAGTGCCGTCGTAACTTTGAATGGCCATTAAATGAACTGTCACAAGTCAAGGACTCCTTGCGACCTTCTGCCCAGTTTTCATGAATTTCACAGGATTCCTTCCCCACCCCCAGACTTATAGTCATGGGGGACTTTAACCTGCCATCGTTGGGCGAATCATCCGTGGTAGCTCGGGAGTTCATGGCTTCCATGACGGCCATGGACCTGACCCAAGTAATTCAGGGCCCCACCCACGAGGGTGGACATACGCCGGACCTCATCTTTGTCTCGGGCCAATGGAAAAGTGATCTGGGTACAGGGGATATAGTCATCACACCCTTGTCATGGTCAGACCACTCACTTCTCCGGCTCGACTTTCCGACCGCTGCTCCCCTCCGCGGGGAGGCGGAACCAGAGTCACCAATCTGGTACCGCCCCAGGCGCTTGATGGACCCGGATGGGTTCCAGACAGCGCTTGGGCCATTTCCTGTATCCCTGACCCGCGCCCCGATGGAGGACCTCACGGCCGCATGGAATAGTGCGGCCGTGGGAGCCTTAGATCGGGTCGCGCCCTTGCGGCCTCTCTTGCGGCGGCGAACCACCCTGGCTCCTTGGTTCACTGAGGAGCTGCGGGTGATGAAACGCCGCAAGAGATGCCTAGAGAGAAGATGGAGGGCTAGCCGCTCTGAATCTGACCGGACACAGGTAAGAGCCCATTTACGGACTTACATTGTGGCGCTGAGGGTGGCCAAACGTCATCATTGTGCCACTCTCATAGCATCCGCAGAAAACCGCCCTGCCGCCCTGTTTAGGGTGACCCGCTCCCTCCTTCAACAGAGGGAGCGGGAAGCCCCGTTACAGGGTAGGGCAGAGGAATTTGTGATTTTTCTGCAGGAGAAAACCGCCCAGATACAGAGTGAGCTAACCCCCATTCATGGCCCAGTGGGATGCCACGGGGGAGATCTTGTTTGGGAGGAGTTTGACTCCGTTACTTCCGAGGATATGGACAGGCTACGTGGGCGACTGCGAGCCACCACATGTTTATTGGATCCGTGCCCCTCCTGGCTTGTACTGGCATCCTGGGAGGTGACACGAGGCTGGCTCCAAGAGGTTGTCAACGCATCCTTGAGTGAGGGTTCCTTGCCTGCCTCCCTAAAAGAGGCCATGGTGAGGCCCCTCCTCAAGAAGCCCTCTTTGGACCCAGCTCTTTTGAACAACTACCGTCCAGTCTCCAACCTTCCCTTCTTGGCGAAGGTTGTTGAGAGTGTGGTGGCACAACAGTTTCCCCGTCACCTGGAGGAAGTTGACTATCTAGATCCGCGCCAGTCCGGCTTTCGGCCCGGGCATAGCACCGAGACGGCATTGGTCGCGTTGGTTGATGATCTCTGGAGGGCCAGAGATGGGGGATGTTCCTCCATCCTGGTCCTATTAGACCTCTCGGCGGCTTTCGATACCATCGACCATGGTATCCTATTGCATCGGCTGGGGGGGTTGGGGGTGGGAGGCACCGTTTTACGGTGGTTCTCCTCCTACCTCTCTGGCCGATCGCAATTTGTGCGGGCAGGAGAGCAGAGGTCGACCCCGAGACCCCTCACATGCGGGGTGCCTCAGGGGTCGGTCCTCACGCCTCTCCTGTTTAACGCATACATGAAGCCGCTGGGCGAGATCATCCGTGGTTTTGGGGTAGAGTACCACCTGTACGCTGATGACACCCAGCTGTACATATCTACCCCAAACCACCCCAACGATGCCGTAGCGGTGATGTGCCAGTGCCTGGAAGCCGTGCGGATCTGGATGGGAAGTAACGGACTTAGGCTCAACCCGACCAAGACCGAGTGGCTGTGGTTTCCGGCTGCCCGATTCAACCAGCTCTCTCCAACGCTGGCCATAGGGGGCGAACATCTTGCCCCTGTGGATGGGGCGCGCAACTTGGGTGTCCTCCTGGATACCCGGCTGTCCATGGAAGATCAAGTGACAGCCGTGGCCAGGAGGGCGTTTTACCAGGTTCGCCTGGTACGCCAGTTGCGCCCCCTATTGGATCGGGACGCCCTTCGCACAGTCACTCATGCTCTCGTGACATCCCGACTGGATTATTGCAACTCTCTCTACATGGGGCTCCCCTTGAGGTGTACCCGGAGGCTTCAGTTGGTCCAGAATGCAGCCGCGCGAGCAATTATGGGCACCTCTAGGTTTGCCCATGTAACACCGCTGTTGCGCGAGCTGCACTGGCTACCTGTCGTCTTCCGGGTGCGCTTCAAGGTGTTAGTTACCATCTTCAAAGCGCTCCATGGCTCGGGACCTAGCTACCTGCGGGATCGGATCCTGCCCCATACATCCTCACGGCCGATTCGCTCCCACAGAGAGGGACTTCTCCGGGTGCCGTCCACTAGACTTTGTCAGCGGGCGACGCCCAGGGGAAGGGCCTTCTCTGTGGCGGGCCCAGCCCTCTGGAATGACCTTCCCCCCGATATCAGGACAACCACGGACCTCCGCTCCTTCCGCTTAAAATTAAAGACGCACTTTTTTCGTCTGGCCGGCCTTGGGTAGTCTCTTTTTAGGTCAGGGTTTTTTAGGGGTATTTTTAGTTTAGTTATGGGTTTTAGCGCAGGATCTATTTAATCTATTTTTAACTCTGTATTTTGTATTTGTTTGTGGTTTATTTGTATTTTTAATTGCCTGTGCCCCGCCTCGAGTCCCCTTGGGGAGAGAGAGCGGGATATAAATTAAAATTATTATTATTATTATTTATTCACCCACCCCGGCACATGAGAACATGGCATGTTGTTCTTTTATCTTCCGAAGAGCCACCAGAATAGGGCTGGGGTGGTGATGGATACTGAATGAAGATACGGCATTGCTGTGGCTGAAATTAT